>CAUYQG010041545.1:0-24043 GCA_963574415.1 Tarsius wallacei | reverse complement strand
CATCATGACCAAGTAGGCTTCATCCTTGGGATGCAAGGCTGGTTCAACATTCATAAAAACATAAATGTAATTAAGTATATCAACAGATGTCAAAACAAAAACCACATGATTATATCGTTAGATGCAGAAAAAGCTTTTGATAAAATCCAGCACCCCTTCTTGATAAAAACCCTCGAACATGTAGGCATAGGAGGAACATACCTCAACATAATAAAAGCCATCTACGAGAAACCCACAGCCAGCATACTCCTAAACGGGCAAAAATCGGAACCATTTCCCCTGAAAACTGGTACAAGACAAGGATGCCCACTCTTACCCCTCCTGTTCAATATAGTATTGGAAGTCCTGGCTAAAGCAATCAGAGAAGAGAAGGCAATCAGGGGTATCCAAATAGGTAAAGAAGAAGTCAAGTTATCTCTCTTTGCATTTCTTTCCATAAACATTCCACATACCATCTTTGTCATGCTCATACCATTTTTCGACATGCTTGAACCTTCTATTTTTGTCCTATACTTTCCTACTTTCAGATAACTATTCACTCCATTATAGAACAAAAATTTACTTTACAAGATCCTTTCCTAGATAAATTTATTCTGTTTTTCCTTATATTCTCTTTTTCTTACCAAAACCACACTTGTACACCAACAGCCTTTTTACATCTTTCCTTTGCTTTTTGTTTTCTTTCTTTTTACCTTTTCATAGGTAACCTTTTATCATCATAATTTGAATTAACCTTTTAGTAACTTCTGATTAGCGGTTGGGTGAAATGTCTAATTCTTGGAACACCTTCAACTCCCACTAGGGAGCAGGTGTCAGGAGAAAGAGGTTCAGTATGAGCACAAGGGCTAAAAACTGAGCCTCAATATTAATCAAGAAATTAATCTGAACCCAGCCATATCCATACAGACCCAAGGATTCTCTGGGGTGATGGCAAACAGAGCACCGGGTTGGGCCGTAGCCCCTGGGCCCCCTTAGTCAGTGGTCAACATCACTGAGCTAGGTGTTCCTCCTCCCCCTCAGGAGAAGCTGAAGGCCCTTCCAGTGGCCTTTTGGTCTGCGTGTTGGACAATTTCCTGGGGGCTTAGGCCATCAAGGACAATTGTGCTTCAAGTGCCTAGATTGACCACATTCATAGCAGCGGATACTTCCCCCCTTAGGAGGTTTATTCTTACCAGTTCTCTTTTGGGTGGTTGGAGCTTTGCCATTAGTGGCAACTGCCAATAGGTTTGTCTACTTTTCATCTCGCTGGTGCTCATCCTGGAGTCCTTCTCTTTTTTCCTTAATGTCTCAGTTGCTAAGAACTTCAGAAGTTTTCTATAATTGGGAATTTGGTATTCATAGTCCTGAGTCAAGCCTCTGGAGTTGGGTATTCAATATCCCATTGGATAGAATCTTGTTTTAAAAGTAGTGAAATAAATTTTTTAAAATGCCTCTACATATGGAACTTCTGACCATTTCCCTTCATGTCTTCAAAATGAATTTAATTGCCAAATGGTATTAAAGCAGTCTCATTTCTTTCCAAACCTCATTATCTGCTAACTTGTATTGAGTACAAATTTGATTTCAACAATGCATTAATTTTTAAATTTTAAGCTGCATAATTCTAATTTGCTGCAATTGTTTGAAATCTGTCCCATTGGGGTGTCTGAGGTACAGATTATTATACATTTTCTTGTTCACATTCCTTGAAAACCCAGAATTTTGCCTTTGAACACGTGTGCACTGCATTCTGCATGGGAAAATTTTGAAGCAAAATAATACTCAGAATTTTGCCTTTGCACACTTGTGATTCATTCCTCAAAGGAGAATTCTTAAATAAACAAACAAATAAATAAAGCCGTAAACAGCAATGCCAGGTATCCCTGGGACCCTGAGGGCTTCTTCCAAGCTGAGTTTCCCCAGCCCTCTCTGAAGTTTTCCTCTGCTCCGGGAATTTCCAATGATGCCTTCAAAATGGTCTGGTATGAAACTCTTTTAGAGTGAACAGACCACGTAGATGTGAAATGATCTGTTCCTGCTTATTTTTAATTATGACCAGGCAAATTTGTTAAAAACTCTTTATACATCACTAAATTATATCTTAGCTGTAAAGTGTGGACAATTAGGTGAGAGCGATCAGGTCTCACTCTATGCGGCACAGAGTGTGCCTAGTATTTCACCTGCCCTGCAGGAGAAGTACCAAACTTAGCAAGGTGACTTAATCAGGTGGGAATGTCCAGTTCCCATGCCTCATTATGTCCTGCAAAGTATTCAACATTTAAAGCTTTACCAGTCTTGTAAGAGGTGTGGTAGTCAGGCATAGCCAAAAGAACAAGCAGTAGTGTTGTAAAGTAAAAAAATCATGATTCAAACCATCATAAGTTGGGGACCATTTGTATATATGTTACTTTCTTATCCTTATTATTATGCTCCATTCTATCTCAGCCCAGTGTCTCTTTCACCACTGGGCTTTTCCACTCAGTGAAATCAAATCTGAGGATTTCCAATTGTCTCAAATGTAAGAAAATGTGTCTGTAACCTATATAAAAGCAAGTCTTTTGCTATGAAGGGACAAAAAACAAGAGAAGAAATAAAGGCTTCACTAACGAGATGCTTTTGGAGCTTATGTTCCTTTAAAGTGTGTATGTGTGTGTGCGCACACGCTTGTGTTTTCTTTTAAATAAAGTCTATGTGCTTATATTTAATGTTTGGAGGCCTAAGTTTCTCTAATAGTAATAGATTTACATAAAGCTGTCTCATCAGTCACAGGACTGGAACATTAGAAAGACAATTTCCTCACTATTTTTGTACATTTGTCTGTACTCTTGCTTGGTTATTGCCTTGGTTGTCTTTGCCAACCTTAGGTATTTTGATCTGACTGCTAGCAGTTATAACTTTTTTTTCCCTTTGGAACTTGGATTATTATCTAGGTGTTTTTCTAGGCTAAGAAATCTTCAAGCCCTTAAACTAGCCAGATCTCCTAGGGCCCCCATGTGCATCTCTTGCCTCCAGTCACAACTGTACTTAACTTAGCTGGGAAAAAATATTCCATTCTTTTCTTAACTATTCTGCAACATTTCTTAATCACATCTTTTTGTGCCTCAGAGTTAGGAAGTGTTTAATGAAGCTCAACTGTTGACATAATTTTTGGCATACATTTTGTTTTGCCTGGCTGTTAGGAAACCTGTAATCAGCAGCTCATGATCAGCTTTGTCTTTCCCCTATTTCTCAGTTGTCATTAAGGATCCCCTACAAGAGCTAGGGCTTCTGAATAGGATTATATACCCTGTGCTTTGGACAACTTCAGGGGATACCAGTCACCTAGATTTGAAGTTCTGCAGCATAGTGGCTTTCTGGTTTCTATAGCAAGTGAAGTCTCTGCATTCTTCTAATTAACTTCTACTATCCTGAGAGCAGATAGGGAGGAATTTAGACAACCTCCACATCCCTTTTGTCCAGGAGCAACAATAATAATGGATATACTTCAACTTCTCTTTCCTATTGTTTCTTCAACCTTCACTAGTAGTCTTCATTCAAGACCAAGGAGAGCTTAAGAGAGAGATTTTTTCTTCTTTGTTTTTAACTCTGTTGATCCTATACTCTTATATTACTTGATTAAGCTAATGCTCCTGCCAAGCATCTCTAGAATTTCTCTGCACAAGTCATGGTTTTTCATAAAGCTGGAGAGATAACGTTTTCCTGACTAACTTTTTGGTTGTGGGTAAAACAAAAGTGTTCAACAATGCAATTTCCTAGCTCAAGCCACTAACATTTTAATTCCTTCAAGGACTCAGTCTTTACTTTTCATACTTCTAATAGGCTTGTCCACCCGGAAGGTCAGTTATTCTACTGTTTTGAGATGTACTTCTAAAATCCTTCTAAAATTGAAGAATATAATGTGGAGTGCAGCAAAGAACTTTAGTTAGTCAGAGCAGGCCCTGCTTATAGAGGACCCCTCTGGGTTCTCCATAGTTAATCAGAATTCTGGAATGGAAGAAAGAAGCAGTGGATAAATTTCCCAGTATGGGTAATCAAATGTCTAGCCACAAATTAGTTAATTCCAGGCCTATTGAAGCCAGCCTCTGTGCCTGCTTCAGAAGAGATTGACCACCTTGCAGTAAATCCTGCAGGTGAGAGCTGACCAACTGAAGTCCAAAGCACTAGACTACAAGCTTACTTTATAAGAGGAAATGTTTGTTTGTTTTGGTGTGTGACTCACCCTCAGGATTGTGAGAAAAGGAACCACCTCAACAATGTTATGGGCACAACTCAGAGTCACAGAACCTGGATGTCATCAAGACTTGGTGTTTAGTTACTTTTGAGCACATCAGAAGAATCCAACACAAGAAAGACCTATGAGGTCATTTTTTGGCCCAGGATGCAGTAAAAGACTGTTTCTCCACCTCTTGTTCTCCTCTATCTTCCTACTGAGTGACTGGAAAAAGCAATATTTTATCTTCCTCCATATTTTAGATTCAGTGGTTCCTCAGCTGAGGTACTGGGCAAGGCAGTCATTTTTAGTGTTGGGCTCCATTGTAATAGATAAACCTGTCAAGATGATAGTTAAGAGTGTTATAGGAAGGCAAACCAGGAGGTAGAAAAACATAGCAACCATCCAGTGTCCACCTATGCCCCCCATGCACAAGCACCCATGGGTGCACACGGGCATTGACAGGTAAACACAGTTCAGCCCAGAAGTCCAGACATGGGTGTCTCTGTCTATTTTCTACTGCTGTAGCAAAATACCACAGACTGGGTAATTTATAAAGAAAAGAAATTTATTTCTCATAATTCTGGAGGCTGGGAAGTACAAGAGCTTGGCACTGGCATCTGGCTAAGGTCATCCCAGGCAGAAGGCGGAGGTAAGCATGTGAGACAGAAAGCAAGGCACCAGGGGCCAGACTTGCCTTATAACAACCTACTTTTGTGATTAACTAACCTCCTCCTGTGAAAACTGTGTTAATCCATTTATGAAGGTTCTACCTTTATGGTCCAATAACCTCTTTACACCCCACTTCCCAACACTGTTGCATTTGGGATTAAGCTTCCAACACATGAATTTTGGGGTGACATATTCAAATCATATAATTGAGGTACATGACTTAAGAGGCCACATTCTTGTTCAGTACTTTGCTGGCTCAACTAAAGACACACAAACAGAGATGGCCAGGTCTTTCTACAGGTCAGCCTTGGGTTTAATTCAAAATGATTTGCCTGTAAGCAGTGTTGAAAGGTGTGTTTGTGGATCTTGCAGCCCTCAGGCCAAAGGATGCTTTTAAGGTGCACTTGCAATAAAGAGTGAAAACCCTTAGATAGTCAATAATTGCAACTACCATCTCTATGGGTGAAAGGGAATAACACCATGTCTTAACTTTTTTAAAAAAAGGAATTGCTAGTTTATTTACTTCTCTAAGGTCTTTTACAAATCTATATTTTGGTTGATCATCTTTGTCAAATTTATCTTCATTTTGAACTGTAAGTATAAAGACGTTACAGGGTGAGTGCTCTTTTAAAAAAAAGTATTTCTTATATTTCTAATTATTTTAAAAATTGACTTGATTTTCTCTAACTGAACTTTTGACAAAGGATATGCATTACACATCGCTATGGCTTATCCTTTAATAAAACAGATTTTATTTTAAGATATATGTACATTAACATACAGTTGTAAGAAATAATGCAGAGATCAGGCATACCCTTTACTCGGTTTCCCCAGAGATAACATCATGATTAACTATAGTACAATGCCACAGTCAGGATATTGACATTGATACACTACATAGACTTTATTCAGATTTCACCAGCTATACATGCATTCAATTGTGTATGGGGGGTAAGTTATCTTCAAATATATCACACTTGAAGATTTGTGTAGTCACCACCACAGGCAAGATATAGAACTGTTTCATAGAAAGTATCTCTCATGCAACCCTTTGTAGCCACAGTCATTACCATCCCACTCTCCTACATAACCCTTGGTAACCACTAATCTCCATAATTTTGCCATTTCAAGAACATTATAAAGTTGGAATAATACACTATCTGCCTCTTAAGAGTAGATTTTTTTCATTCAGCATAATTTTCTCGAGGTTCATCCAAGTTGTTGCATTTATCAGTAGTTTGTTCCTTTTTTTTCTGACTTCTATTTTATGGTATGGATGTATCACTTTTGGTTTAGTCATTCACTTATTGAAGAATATATAAACTGTTTTTGAGTTTTAACTATTACAAATAAAGCTACTATGAATATTTGTATACAAGTATTTGTGTGAATATAAGTTTTCATGTACAATTGTTAGTCAGGGTAATTGCATGTTTTCTTATTTTTAAAAAAAATCTCAAACTGTTTTCCAGAGTGTCAGTACTAATTTACATTCCCACCAACAATGTTTGAATGATTCAATTTCTCCATATCTTCCATAGCATTAGGTGTTATTACTATTTTTTCTTTTGATATTTGATTTTTGATATTTTGATACATATTCTGAAGCTGACACCATAACGAATGAAAGCCACTGATAAAAACATTTACTGGGTTTCATCAGCCTTTCTAGTCATCCATCTATCACCAAATAAGTCTTAATTAGTATTAGCCTGAACATAGGGAATCTGAAGAAGTCCCATCCACAGTGTTTTGGGGAACTACAATAAGGAAAAACCAGATATGGAATTTTTATTAAGTCTGGAAGTGCATATTAGCATATACCAACAAGGCTTCAAGTTATCACTCCAGAAGGATCACTGTCTCCTACCCTTAATCTTCCCTCAGTGGTTCCAGAGACACATAGAAAGACATGCAAATAGAAAACTGAGAGTTTACTTTTATTTATTCACTGGTATGCAAAAGCCAACCATAGGCTTCTTCCTTGGCAGCTCCTCAAACTCTTATTATATTATCAGTACTAAAATTGCTGTGCTTATGATAATTGTTTTATTAAACAGTGACTGGGTACCAGGCCTTATGCAGAAGCCTACTGAAATTAGGGATCAGCCTTTATGTAGTTAGCAACAGGCAAATCCAAAAGTTTGGGTATTCCTATGGTTATGGAGTGAAGTGCAATTATTTGAATAAGGATGAGAGGGCAGTTGAACATATTCTGTAAGTCAATAGTTAATGACCACTCTCCAGATTGCCCATTTAAAAATAAACCAGGTCCCATAGCACCACATTTTCTAGGAGTCCTTTCCCCTTCCAACAGCTCTAACCAGCCCCTAGGATCTTTGGACCTATGGCTAAGGGAATGGGTGTGGAGAATAACCTCCCTTCCTTTTCTAGTCTATGTATTATGTCATGTGATCACATAAGTGAGATAAAGTGTGTGAAGTGGTTAGCATAGGTGTCTGACGCTTAGTAAACTCAGGTCAAGTACTTCACCTAACTTCTGTTTGAAGGAGAGGTATTTAAATGTATTTTGGACCTTTGCTATGCTATTGTAATTGCCAGGTGGTGACTTCAGGCTCAGAGAAAAAAAGGTGTTTGGAGACAGGAGACCAGAGCAGAAGTAATAATCACCTAAAGAAGAATTAAAAAAAAAAAAACCCAAAACAGCGTCACAGCAAGTAGCAGCTTGTGGAGGTTCCTAGGATGGTAGAATTAGAAGAGACACTAGCATACTTCTCTAATTTTCTACCTTGGTCTTAAGCATCTTCAGTCTCTGTAAGGCAGCCAGAGGTAGCCTCTGTGACTTGGTATTACTTGAGCAAAGAGTTGAAAGAAATGGGACAATGAACAAAGTAGAGAGCTTGGGAAAGACCATTCCAAGCTGATAGGGTAGTTCATACAAAGGCTTTGAGGTGGGAGCCTGCTTGGCTTGTTGAGAAACAGGAAGAATTTGGTGTGACTAGAGCAGAATGAACAAACAGAGACTGATAGGAGAGAAGATCAGAGAAGTATTCAAGACTAAATCCATCAGAACAGTGATTTTTCCATCTTGGCTGCACATTAGAATTACCCAGGGAGCTTTGAAAAACAATCCTAAGGTCCAGACCCTACATACAGAGAGTGATTTTTTTTTTTTGCCTAGCACGAGAAAAGAGAGGATGATCTTAATTTTTTCCTGAATTCCCCAGGTGTTTCTAATGTGCAGTTGGGAAGAGATGCCCTGAGGAAGGGCCTTGCAGGTCTTTGTAAGGCTTTATTCTGAATGTCAGAAGAAGCCATTTGAAGATTTTAAACAGAGGAAAGACAAGATGTGACTTGTTTTAAAAAGATTCCTCTGGCTGGGCTCAGTGGCTCCCCCTATAATCCCAGCACTTTGAGAGGCTGAGGTTAGTGGATTGCCTGAGCCTGCGGGTTCAAGATCTGCCTGAACAACTTGGCGAGACCTCGTCTCTACAATAAGTCAAAAACTAGCTGGGCGTGGTAGAGCACGCCTGTGGTTCTGGCTACTCGGAAGGCTGAGGTGGAAGGATAGCCAGAACCCAGCAGGTCGAGGCTGCAGTGGCCAGGTTCATGCCACTACACTCCAGTCTGGGCAACAGAGTGAGACTCCAACTCAAAAAAAAAAAAAGATTCCTCTGGTTGTTGTGTAGAGATAGACTAAAATAGGGGGCAGGACTGGAAGATGCAGGAAGGCAGGAAGCTAGGGTGTGATAATCCAGATAGGAGAGTGCAAGGACCTAGGTGGCAACTGATGACCAAGTCACCAACTGAATGTCTGTTAAAACTGTAGCATCTGGGATGCTGCTAAGAATGTGAGGAGAAGAGCAAAGTGACCTAGGTTTTAAATTTGTCCCTAGGTTTCTGAAGAAATGTGATTTGGTGTGTTTAAGGACAGAAGCTTATAGCACTGGAATTCCCATAAAACTGGGCAGGTCAAAATCCCTTTTGCAGACTTTCCTTTGTACACAGGGCCTGGGAATTCTAGCCTCGGAATCTTAAATTATCCCAATGCTTAGAAATAAGGCATCAGGGACTGTTATAGCAACTGTAGCAACTCACCAGGAACAGGAATGAATGCAATCAGAACAGCCACCAGAGACTGAGGAGAATTGAAGGTGTTTACTCTGGACATCTCAGGTGGAATAGCCTCCTAAAACCTGAGCCCCAACCCTCAGTTTGAAGCTGCTTTTATAGAACTTTTTGGCTACAATATACATGAGTTTGTCACTGGTGGGTTTATAATTTTAAATTTAGGACTAGGAACAGTTACTTCTACTTCTATAACAAGCATTGAAGCAGACATTTTTATGAACATTTTCATATGAGATTTAATAAAGCGTGTTTACAGAAACAGAGATTGCAGTTAAGGAAAATAGCATGTAGCTGCTTACTTGCAATGTATTTACAGAAGCAGAGATGGTATACAGTTGCTTACTTAAGAAAGACACTCGAGGTGAGCTTTCCTACTTAATTTGTGTTTTTTCTGTCTCATTCCCCCTTTGATGCCCTTCAAAATATTTCTAAGGTGCATCACTTGCTTTCCATATCTTGCAGGGGAAGTTGTCCATAGCTGTGGAGAAACATTTGGAATTGTATGGATTATAGACGGGAGGAAACAAATTGAACTATTAGGTTGAGAATGCAGGGTCCAAACAGGAATGCCAATAGGACCATGAGGAGGGGTCCAGCTATTGGATACTTGGCTCCAAATGCTGCTCCAATTCAGCCAAGAATGAACCAATTCTTGTCTTCTTTTTGTGATTCGTTCTCTTAATTGTTGGGCCATGTCCCTAACCACCCCTGGCTTATTCATATAAAAACAGCATTTCTCATTTAGGGAGAGACAAAGACCTCCCTTTTCAACAGTTAGCAGGTTTAATGCCCTTCTATTTTGTAAAACTACTTCAACTAAGGAATCTAATTGATCTTGAAGGGCCACTAATGATGTAGCTACTAGTTTTATGTCATCCATTAAGTCCTTAGACAGTTGATGATAATATGTGGTTGAGGCCGCGATGCCTCCTATTCCAGTGCCTATCCCAGCTGTTATTCCTAGTCCAATTAACAGGGGTATAATTTGGATAGCTCTTTTTTTCGGGTGTATGCTGCTAGAAGCACTGTAAGAGATTAGTTATTGGGGGCAATGTTTATTTGTGAAGTGAGAAAGGCCAGAGTACAGGTTCTTGCCCAGTTGGCTGGTGGCAGTGGTAGGTGTTTGTTCCACATACAAAGAAAAGACCTGTAAGAAGTCGGCACCAGGGTTTGGTTATCAGGTGAGGGCCAAGTTCCTGGATATCAATAACCTGGTGACATTGGCTGGTGGTTAGGTTGCCAACTGGCTTCATTCCCATTTTGTCAGGGCTTTGGATGTCTTTTGGGACAATTCGACCTGGGTTAGCATATACCCATTTCATGAGGCTCTGGAATGTTGGTCATCAGGGTAATTTCTTGTGCTACTAGAGTTGCAGCAGAAGGAGGGGGGGGCAATCTGTGGACAACCTCAGCCAGCAGTCTTTGGCCAGGTTGGGGTTAGTATCATTAAGGACACAATGTGTTGCATTTAACATTTGATTTAGATGAGGGTCTAAGGTAAGATATTTATTTGGCTTATATTGGTGAACTATATCAGAAGTGACCCAACAGGCTTGGGGAACATCAGGGCAGGTTGGGTCTGGCAGACCCCAGTAAGGGTTTTTGTATATCTTACCTGTCCAGTATGCCTTTCCATTTTTAGTACAGAGGGCATAGTTTTAAAAATATCTACTTGACACACGGGGATAGAAGATGTTACAAGAGCATGATTGAATCGTTGATTTTATTATGGGGTCCTGATATTTACTGGTTGAAACAGGAGGTGGGTTTTTGGCCTGTGTTGGGATAAACTTTGGGGAAGGAATGTGTTCTTGTGGAAGAAGAGAAGGATAACAAATATAGCATTCCGGGATGGTAAAGTAGGTTACAAGGGCAGATTACACTTCACGAGTACAGAAAATGATTTCACCTCTCTTTTGCCATGAGGTGACACAAAAGGGGACAAATCTGGTACAGTGACATGTCGGTAATGGAGAGGGGATGATCCAGTTACCTTCGCTTGTGAGTCTGGATTGTGCTTTAGGATCAAAATTTTGCATAGTGCAGTTTCTGGGGCTGATTAACATATATACTCCTATTGCAAACATAATAAAGCAGTAATACATCCTATTCATGAGAAATACAGAAATAGCAATAAAGACTTCTCACCACATTTCCATTCAGTGTAGGGGGGGGTGGTTACAGCAGTTAGGCCCATGCCCAGAGCCCAGACGATCAGGATGAAAAGGCAAGGGTTAAAGGGTGATAGCAATACATTTAGTGAATTAGCAACCAGTGAAACAGTTTATTCACACTTTTGATGGCTGGCTCCTCAGGCTTCCGCTGTGCATAGATTAGTCAGCTTCTGGAGTGACTAAAGCAGGGCTGATGCTCTGTAAGTTATTTGGAGGGAGGACGGTGAGCTCAGAGAGTGATTTTGAGGGGGTTCTTGGGGTTTCTGGTTGCTGTCCAGTTGACTGAGCTCTCTGGTGATGTGGCAGTTTTTACTCGGTGTCTATACCTGAAACTTTTAAAGCTGTGGGAGTTGTTAGCAGCATGGAGTAGGGACACTTCCATGTGGATTTTAGGAGTGGTTTGTGCTAGTTTTTAACCCAGACAAAATCTCCTGGCTTGTAGGGGTACACTGGGTTGCTTACAGGCAGGGGAAGTCTTTCCAGCACCCAGTGGTATAACTGGGATATGGTGGTAGCTAAGAGCTGTAACTGGGAATGGATATATAGATTTCTTATTTCTTTTCTGTCTCTGGGGACCCTTACAAGGGGAGGAGGTCTGCCAAACAGGATTTCATAGGGGGAGAGCTTGATTTCTGCTCAGGGAGAGCATCTTACTCAGAGGAGAGCCATAAACAGTACAGAGGTTCAGGGCAGTTGGATTTCCTTAAAAAAGTACTTAAAACTTTCTTTAGGGTTTGGTTCATGCGCTCAACTTTCCCTGAACTCTGAGGCCTATAAGCTGTGTGCAAGTTTCATTTGATTTGTGGGGCCCTTGCTAGTCCTTGTATAATTTCAGCCATGAAGGCGGACCCATTTTCTGATCTGACTGAGGTGGGCATTCCTTACCTAGGTAAGATTTCAGTCAGTAGGATTCTTGTTACTTCTCTGTCTTTCTCAGTTCTGGTGGGGTATGCTTCAACCCAGCCTGAGTATGTGCATACAATGACTAATAGGTACTTATATCCTTTGCTGGGTGGTAGTTCAGTAAAGTCGATTTCTAGGTCTTCAAATGGGCTTTGTCCAGTTCTTTGTATTCCCAGTGGCTGGAAAGGCCCTTGTTTGGCATTGTTGCGAGCACATGTCTGACATCTCCAGGTTACATTTCCACAAAGTATGGGGAGTCTAGCCATATAGTAATACTGGTTTACTAAGGTTTCTAATGCTGTTTTTCCCATATGGGCATCTCCATGAAGTGGTAAACTAGGGGATAGGCCAGGTGGTTTGGGACAAAGGGCTGTCTGTCGGGGAGAAGCCACCGTCTGTCTGAGCCCTTGGTACCCTTTTCCCTTTTTATCCAGTTTTCTTCTTCCTGGGCATAACTTGGGTATTTGGGCAGGACTGAGATCATTAAAATTTTGCCAGGACGGGCCTGAGGGGTCACTGTCATGGCTGCCTGCTTAGCCTCCATGTCTGCTCTTTGGTTTCCTTTGATTATGGAGCTCTTTTCCTTTTGATGGCCTTGTCAGTGGATGACTGCAATAGCTATGGCATCCCAGACTGCTTTCAGGAGGTGTAGGATTTCAGCTTGATTTTTGATAGCTTTTCCTCCTGAGGTAAGGAGTCCTCTTTCTTTATAGAGGGCCCCGTGTATATGGAGGGTGGCAAAGGCATATCTTGAGTCTCTGTAGATATTTACCTTCTGTCCTTTGCTTAATTCTAGGGCCCTGATTAAAGCCATTAGCTCTGCCCATTGAGCTGACCATTCCATTGGGAGGATCCTTGATTCTATTGCTTCTGTTTCCTTTATGACCGCATATCCCACCAAACGCTTCCCATTTGATAAGACGCTGCTTTCATCAGTATAGAGGACATAGTCCAGAGAGGGCAAAGGCTGATCTGTGAGGCCTAGGTGGCTCAAGTAGATCTTGTCTGTTGTTTCAATAGAGTCATGGTCCCGGGGTCCTGGTTTGGCAGGTAAGAAAGTGGCTGGATTTAATGTTCTGACAGTCTCTAGGTGCACCCAGGGGTTTCCACACAGAGGGCCTTGGTAGTGGTTCATGTGTAGATTGGTGAGCCAATGGTGCCCTCTGTGGTCTATTAGGGCAGTGACTGCATGAGGGACTTTGATGTTCAGGATTTGTCACATGGTGAGTTTGTCTGCCTCTTCAGCCAAGAGTGCAGTGGCAGCCAGGGCCCGCAAGCAGGGTGGCCATCCAGTTGCCACTGTGTCTGTCTGTTTGGACAGATAAGCCACAGGCCATTGCCAGAGTCCTATGTTCTGAGTTAGAACCCCCAGGGCCATTCCCTTTTTCTCATGAACGAAGAGACTAAATTCTCAAGTTACATCAGGGAGTCCTAAGGCAGGGTCTTCTAGTAAAGCCTTCTTAAGGGTAAGAAAGGCTTCCTGTTGCTGTTGCACCTATTGGAATGGCTCCGCCCCCCTCCTTTGTGGCTTCATAGAGGGGTTTGACTACTAATGAGTAGTTAGGGATCCAAATGCGAAAGACTCTGACAGCCCCCAGAAACTCTTGGATTTGCCTTCGGGTCTTCGGGGTTGGAAGGGCCCAAATTGCCTTTTTTCATTCAGGCCCCAAGGCCCAATGCCCTTTTGAGATTAGAAACCCCAAGTACTTGACTGTTTTCTTGCAAATCTGGGCCTTTTTAAGGGACATCCTGTATCGAGATTTCTGGAGTAAGTTTAGCGATGTTTCTGTTCTCTTAGTGCAGTCCTCCAAGTCTGCGCTTGCCAGGAGGAGATCATCTACATATTGCAGGAGTGTACACTTGACTTCTGCACTTGGGAAGTGTGCCAGATCTTCTGCTAGGGCCTCTCCAAATATGGTGGGGGCATTCTTGAACTCCCGGGGCAACTGGGTTCAAGTTAATTGCCCCTTTCTGACCAGTGGAGGAATCTTTCCATTCAAAGGCAAACATGGGCTGACTTTACAGGTGTCAGGCAAATGCAGAAAGAAGAATCCTTCAGATCCAGACAGGTGTACCATTTGGCCCCTACAGGTATGATGCTTAAGAGAGTGTATGTTTTAGGGACCACTGGATGGATGATTGTTGTAGCTTGGTTGATGGCCTGCAGGTCTTGGACAGGTTGGTAGTCATTAGTGCCAAGTTTTTTCGCAGGCAACAGGAGTATTCCATGAAGATTGGCACTTTCGGAGCAGCCCAAATTTTAGTAGTCTTTGAAGGTGAACCTGAATGCTGATCCTGGCTTCTCTAGATAAGGGGTATTGTCAGACCCTTACTGGGTGGGCCCTGGGCAGCAGGTCCACTATTACTGGTGAATGGCTGACAGCCAGCCTGGGTGGGTTCTCCTCAGCCCAGACTCCAGGGAAGCGGGAGTTTCATGTTTCCAGGGAAGGGTTGATGTTTGTGGCAGGTTGGGAATGGAGTCTCCATACTTCCTCTCAGGGAATTGTGACTGACAAATTAAGAAGGTGTCCTTTGAGGGTCTCAGCCACGTGGATCCCAGCAGTTCAAGGTGGTGGTGGGGCATCAGCTGAGAAGGTGATCCAGGTCCACAGTTTGGACAACAAGTCCCTTCCCATCAAGGGTACTGGACATTCTGGAACATACAGGAAATCATGTTTTAGCTGGTGTCTCCCCATGATGCAATAGCGGGTTTCACAAAAAGAGCATTTGATTTGGGCTCCAGTAGCCCCCATGATTTTTTTTTCCTTTTTGACATGGGCCCCACTGGTTTGGTTACAACTGAATGCTCTGTTCCAGTGTCCACCATAAAGTCCATTGATTGGCCCCCAACCTTCATTTTGACCATGGGCTCATGGGGGACTAAGTTGATTGAGCCCTGCCTGTCTCAGTCTTAGTCAATGCCAGCTGGCCCAATAAAGCCAGCAACAGTGGGTTCTGTCTTGTATGGGGCAGTGTTCATCTCCATCCCTTGATTTTTCTTTTCTTCCCTCTGAGGTCTATCAGAACAGTCCTTCTTCCAGTGTCCAATTTTCTTGCAGTATGCACACTGATCCCATTGCAAGGAGACATGGGTCCTGGGCTTCGCTTTTGTTTGTTTTGACTCAAATTCAGCTGGCTAACCTAGGACTGCAGCAAGGAGAGCTGCCTTTTGCCTCATTCTTTTGTTGGCCTTCTTGTCGGTCTCCCTCTTTGCAGTTTGTTCTTGGTTTATGAAGACTTTGTTGGTTATCTCCAGTAGTTGAGTGCTGTTCATTCTGGCAAACCCTTCATACTTCTGTAGCTTTCTTCAGATGTCACCCTGTGCTTGGTCAATGAAGGCAGAATTCACTATGTGCTGATTCTCAGGGTCTCAGGATCAAAGGGGGTGTATAACTGGAATGCCTCACAAAGTCTCTCATAAAAGTCTGAGGGATTTTCATCTGGCTTTTAGAGGACTTTGGTAGTCTTAGACATATTGATGGGCTTCTTAGCTTCTGCTTTTAATCCTTCCAGGAGGGCTTATCAATATTTTTCTAGGTTGGAACTCCCGCCCTCTAACTTTGGGTCCCAATGTGGATCCTCCTCTGGGAAAGCACCCCATACCCAGCTCTCAGGATCTAATAAGCCTCCTGGGGCACATCCTGCCATCCATTTTCAGGTTTCTGTCATTACTCGTCACCACTCTTCAGTATTGAGAAGGGTTAGAAGGAGCTGGTGGCAATCTCCTCGAGTGGGAAGATGAGTCTGACAGACAGACTCAACTAAGTCAATTATGGCCTGGGGCTTTTCTGAGTAAGAGGGGTTATGATTTTCTCATTTAGTAAGTCTGTGCTAGCAAATGGTTGGTAATAGGAGATAGATTGTCTACCTTGGACATTGCCCTCTTTTGTCACTTGTTGAGGCCTCTGATCTCATGCAGGGACATTTGGAGTACAGATCTCTGGCTTGAGACTGAGTGAAGGCGCCTCCCCATTTGGTCTGGCTCTCCAGGCAGTGGTGGGGACACAGATGGCAGTGGTGTGTCTGGCAAGGGGGAGGCTCTGGTATTACTGGTGGCGAAAGGGGGCCTCTGGTATTACTGGTGGCGAAGATGGGGCCTCTGATATTAGTGGCATGATATGGGAGGGCAATAGCAATGGAGGCTCATCATCTGGGTCTCCTTGGATGATTCGCAGATTTTTAGCTTGGTCTCGGTTTTGATCTTTTGGTTGTAGTGGAGGCTTGGTTAGCAGAATTCTTCTCTGTCCCCGCCTGCCAGGGCAAAACCTTATCCAAGGGAGCTGAGCTAATGCAATCTGTAGCCAGGAATCTATATATGGAAACTGATTTGGGTGGCCCAGCTCCCTGGTTACCACTCGGTACACAGTCTTTATCTAGGTTACATCCCGAGTTCCCTCTGGAGGCTAGTCCTTGGTTAACACTGGTCACTCTATTGTGCAGAGAGTTTTCAGTTTTCTTGGAGACATTTTAATACCATAGTCTCCTATATAACCTTTCCTGAAGTTTTTGATCATACAGTCTAAGACAGTGGGTTTGAAAGCAGACCCTCCCATAGTGTGCTTCCCACTGTGTTGGTGTGGTAGAACAAAAGACAAAGACCTCCTGAAGGCAACTTCACGACAGTGATCACATCGCCCCTCTGGCTGCCTCCCCAAAGGAAACTTAAGATGCCTCTTGGCAATTGACAGGATGGTATAAACCCCCAACCTGGACCAACCCTATGATGGGACTGAGGCCACCTTCAGCTGTATAAGGTCATCACGGTACCACAGGTTAGGGCTCAATCAGACTCCGTAGCCAAAAGGCCGTGGAGCCACACACACATTTACACCACTTTCACTCTCTTTCTTTCAACTGCAGACTGGAGTGAAGTGGCTGCTCCCGGCCACCACAGCCTCGACCTGCTGAGGCTCTGGTGATCCTTCTGCTTCAGCCTTCCAAGTAGCTGGAATTACAGGTGCCCGCTACCATGCCCGGTTAATTTTTTGATTTATTGTAGAGATGAGGTCTCACCAAGTTGCCCAGGCGGGTCTCGAACCCGCAGGCTCAGGCAATCCACTCACCTCAGCCTCCCAAGGCGCGGGATTACAAGCTGAGCCACCGAGCCTGGTTAATTCCTGTTTTTTCGATCTCAGGACCTGCTTCTGTAAGTACAGTAGGAAGACATCTTTACTCCCTTCCCCCAGGTCATAGGTATTTGGCCAACTGCCTGTTAGAGATGTGTGACTGTATCCCTGTGAAGAAATACCTGGTAGACCAGAGATGGGAAAGCAGCAGAGAAGGATGTGAAAGAAAGAGGACCGGGTTTGACCTGTTTTCCACAATCTCCTGCAGTCCTGTTCCTTGTTGAATGAAACAAGGCATGAGGCTTGGTTTTGTTTGTGATTTCTCTCCAGTGCTAGAGAGTGGGTCTGGAATGCAAAGAGGTGAAGAGGTTGGGGTTAACTTTTGCTTGCCAAGAAAGACAGAGAGGTAGAGAGAGAGAGAAAGAGAGAGAGAGAGAGAGAGAGAGAGAGAGAGAGAGAGAAAAGAGAGTGACCTAATTGCCACCAGGATATTTCTCAAGATGAGCTTGGAACCCAAATGTGAGATTGATGAAGTATGGAATTGATTTCAGTTCTGCATTTTTGCAACACTTAATGTTATCCTGTCACTGTTTCTTAAACCTAAAATTCTGTCCACCTTGTTGTAATGAGCCAGTCATAAGCAGGAAAGGAGCTGATAGTCCTAAAAGGACTCTATCCAGGAAGCTGGAGTATATAGCCATCCTCTCTTCCCCCACCTACCCCAATCTATTCAGTAATCTTCACACTAGCTTTCTTTCCTTGATTATGATATGATTTGTTTTGTACCAAATTTGTAAATTACCCTGAGCAGTCACCAGGACTAGTCTGTGGAAACAGACCTGGAAAAAATTGTTATCTGTCCATTTCCCAAACACCTTCATTGATGGGCACTAATAGCTGTCTTTTTTTTTTGAGTTGGAGTCTCACTCCTTTGCCCAGGTTGGAGTGCAGTGGCACACTCATGGCTACCCCAGCATTGACTTTCTGGGCTCCAGCGATCCTTCCACCTCAGCCTTCCAAGTAGCTGGAACTACAGACGTGGGCTACCACACCCGGCTATTTTTTTAAATTTTATTTTATTGTAGAGACAAGGTCTTGCCAAGTTGCTTGGGCTGGTCCAAACCCGCAGGTTCAGGCAATCCACTCACCTAGGCCTCCCAAAGTGCTGGGAATACAGGCTGAGCCACTGAGCCCAGCTTATAACTTTCTTTTGAAAAACAATTTTTTTTTGTTTTTTTTTTTTGAGTTGGAGTCTCACTCTGTCACCCAGAGTGGAGTGCAGTGGCATGCTCCTGGCCACCACAGCCTTGCACTGCTGGGCTCTGGGGATCCTTCCACCTCAGCCTTCCAAGAAGCTGGAACTACAGGTGTGTGCTACCATGCCTGGCTAATTTTGATTTATTGTAGAGATGAGGTCTCACCAAATTTCCCGGGCGGATCTCGAACCCACAGGCTCAGGCAATTCACTAGCCTCAGCCTCCCAGAGTGCTGGGATAACAGGCTGAGCCACCGAGCCCGACCTGAAAACAATTCTTAATATCTCACCTTCATTCTTCCCACTGAAACTTTTTCTTCAGACTGAAATAACTTGGAAGAAAACTTTGATATTACCTTGTTCTATTTTCTTATTTTACAGTGGGTAGGGAAACTGAGGCCCAAATGAAGAAAGTGATGTTCCTAAATTTATATTACCATTCACTAGCAAAGACTTAAACTCAATTCTTCAGACTCCCAGGCCAAGGTTCTTACCATGCAAGGATGTCTTTGAGAGCTTGAAGAAGGCCAGCTTCCTACATAGCTGTATGAGGGAACAACGAATAGCCTGACTGCATGGGTAAATGCATCTATGTACAGGAGGGGGGGATAGAAGTGGCATGAAGTGGGAGCTGCTATTCAATCATGGTTAACCAGGAAGCCCCAAATACCAGGCATCTGTTTCAATAAGGGTCAGTCTTGAAGGAAAGATATGGATAGGAATCTATCTTTCAAATTACTAATGCATTACCTATCCCCCAGGTGCCAATTCTATTGTCTTCTTTGGCCCAAGGAGAGAGAAGTGACTCTTGGAGGGGAGGCATTGGTCAGTGCTATCAAAGGCATTTGGTGGGTCTTTACATTTGGGATATGAACTTAGCTGAGGTATTGGGCCCAGCCCAAGGATCTCTAGCCACCATGCCTTCCTTTCTACCAGCAAAGAGAGAAATGGTGTATTTAACTCCTTCTTCCCTTCTTCCTTTCTTCCCTCTCCAGGTCAGTGGGCTCAGACTGACAAGAAATTCTCCCCCCTTCTGTAGATTTCTCCTTTCTGTTGATCTTCCATCCCTACCCTCCACCATAGATAAACTACAGCGTGGCCCTTCTCTGCATCATGTTGGTAGAGTGTAGCATGTCTCCCAAGCATGGCCCTTCATAAAGTAAGTGATAAATGAATATGAAGAGACAGCTTCAGCCTATACTAGGTAGAGTAGACTGCTGTTTTGGAACACCTATGGGTTCTAGATAAGAGTCTGGGCACAGGGTATAAGCTAGTACTGGCCTGAGGCATAAGCCTGCTGCTCCTTATAGGGTGGGAAGACCAAAAGAGACCATTTTTTTTACATCATGTAGCATGACAGCCCAAATCTGAGAGGACTTGTATGTAAGATTATTTACATATTCCAAAGAAGTCACCCAGAGGTCCAACAGGGAAAGACATTTGGTTTGTTAGGACTTACAGAAGTCACTGATGACAACCAGTTGGTGAAGAAAGAATCTGCCCAGGAAGCACCAATGGTGGCCCATTGGCAAAGAAAAAATATGCATCCTGGGACAGTATAGCAAGCAGTATTGTAGTCAAGCAAGTTAATTATTCAATTTGCCACATTGTGGTTACAATCACAATGAGTAAGAGTGTTGCTCTCATTGCTCTCAGTTTTGCTCAATTACCTCCACCCCATGACTCATTAATGGAAATATGCATATCCTGCAGAGATCAGCCTTGGCCAGGGGCTGCTCCCTGAGGAAGAGGGCAGAAATAAGTCAGATATAAGGGGGAAAGTGTTAATGTCTTGACAATTACCTTGCACTCATCCTTATATTGACCTTTTTCCACCCTTACAAAAGTTGAGTAACATTGATATTCCACAAGTTTCCTGAGGTGGGAACATGAATCAAACATGGCATCTATATTCTGCATATATAATAAAGGGCACAGGATCCAAGCAGCAAAATTCCTATAGTGATTATAACACCTATTTTGCCAAAAAGAAAAAGTTTAATGATCCAAACCACTTGGAAAAGGAGTCCTAGGCTATTAGTGATAAGATAGATGTTTGAGAGGAATAAGCAGAGGTAAATTCCGATTATCTGGTAAAACACAAGTCACATTTATGTCCTGTGACAACACCATGACACTCTGTGGAAGCCTTCCTGGCCTGGAATACCATGACTTATCAGGCCCAGGAGCCCTCTTGTCCATGACATGAAAAGACAGAGGGGGAGTCCTGAATTGTCACATAAAAATGACATTATTCCTTCTTTTGAGTATTTGAGACTAGGGGTTATTATACTTGACAATATTTGTCCATTTTCCCATAACCATTGGATGAATAACTAAATTATGATCCATCTCCTCTCCCCAGGGAGCACAAGGGGATTCAGATTGATCTTCCCAGGATCAATACAGAGTATCCTCTCTAGGTTCTATGCCTTGTGGGGTGGGCAGCAACAGGTTATTCTTGCTTCCCCAGCTAGGTCAAAATGATGTTTCTTGCATCCAGATTTGCATACTCAGGAGCATTGCCCACAGTTGTGCAAGCATGTCTAGGGATGCTGGATGGCCAGCATGGGGTTTCTCATTGAGAGTGCAGATTGCTTCATGCAATTGGGCTGCCCACCACCATAATGAGTGTTGCCACATAACTTGGCCCCATAGAGGCTTGTTCATGATTGTCTATTGCTGCTGGTACCATTGTGACATCCACAGCATCAGTCCTTTGAAAACTGCCCAGCTGCCTGTGTAAATTATCAGTGGGCTTGGCTCTCTGGATATCACCAACCACACTGCTTGCAACTCTGCCCACTGAGTGCACTCCACAATGGGCATGGCAGTGTGTACGGTTACCAGGGCTGGACTGGTGATCAGCTCCATTGCCAAGAGACCCTGATATACTGCATTAATTTGCTGTTCAATGAGGTTGCAGTGGATTTCAGAGCCTTTCCTGGCCATTGGAAAGTCGAACTCTTCCCTACCACTACCAAAGCCCCTTAGCATATTCCTTCTTGGTAACATTTGCATCCAATTCACCAGGAAGGGATTGGTTTAGAAAGTCCAATGCCTAGATGGCACCCACAGCACTTTTGATAATACTGAATGCCCATTGACACGCTCCTGTCCAGTCCCAGTGGGATCTCCTCTTCGTCAATCTACACAAGGGCCATACCATCTGCACTAAATGTGGGACAAATGCCCTTCAATACTCCCAACATGCCCCCAAATTCCTATACCTGTTTTAGCAGTGTTGGGTGGTGGCAGGAAGTCTTGATCTTGATCTTGTCAATAACAGCTGATGGTCCTTTCCCTTGCAAATGTTCAATCAGCTGGGATGCTACCTGCTGTAGGTATGTAAAAGAACCAGAGTTTACCATGACATCATCTATACAATGAAATAGACACACTGATGCAAGTTGCCTTCAGTTTTCTGAATCTTGAGTGACCACGCTGTGACATAACATGGACTGTGCTGTTTTTTTTTTTTTACATGAAGCGGCACTGTCAAAGTCTATTGTCTTCCTTTTCAGGTGAATGCAAACTGGTCTTGACAATCTGCATGAATATCAACAATAAAGAAAGCATTAGCCAAATCTGCTACAATGGTATGTTCTGGGTTGTGTGTAATGCATTAAGTGTTGCAATATCACTGAGAGGGTGAAACACCAAAACTGAAGTAGCCTCAGCTAAAGTGCAGCCATTTTAACACTGCTTAGCTGTGTCATGCTTTCTTAGCAAATTTTCTACCTTGCCTTCTAATCATTAACAAAGAGCAGGACTGGTTTCCCATAGGTAGTTATTAATAATTGTCTCCAAGTATTTGTCTTCCAGCCATAAAGGCCCCAGCTAATCTAATCTATTGTAATCAGCCTTTCCTGACCTATGTGACACAGAGAAGCCCCATCACCATGGCAACAGTTATGTGACTAACCCATTAATCTGGCTGCTGTCCATCACTATTATGTCAGTTCCTGTGCTTACCTGCCTCATTTTTGATGACATAAAACAGATCACCACTGGGCTTGGTGGCTCAGCCTGTAATCCCGCACTTTGGGAGGCTGAGGTGAGTGGATTGCCTGAGCCTGCGGGTTCAAGACCCACCAGGGCAACTTGGCAAGACCTCATCTCTACAATAAATCAAAATATCAGCTGGGTGTGGTAGTGCATACCTGTAATTCTGGCTACTCGGAAGGCTGAGGCGGAAGGATTGCCAGAGCCCAGCTGGTCGAGGTTGCAGTGGCTGGGAGCGGCCACTGCACTCCAGTCTGAGTGAGACTCCAACTCAAAACAAAACAAAACAAAACAAAACAAAATAGATCACCACCCAATCACTTTAATGACCTGTCCCTATCAAAGGAAAGGTTTAGAAAGCATTCAGCCTCAAGCAACCATGGCCATGCTTTTGTTAATCTCTGGCCAAACTATGCTTTTATTTAAGCTCTGACTCCCTTCCTTATCTAGGGTAGGTGGATCCCCCACAATCTACTTTCTAAATAAACTATACTTCCTAATCCAATGTCGTACAATTCTTTGCATCTTACCCATGGCACTGGCCTATCCCGCAGACCTAACAAACACCCACAGCAATATAGGTATATTCAACAGCAAAAAGATTCCAGCAGTAAACTAATCCTTAGTGTGTATTCCAACCTGGGTCTCACTCTGAGCTCTGTTTGCACTATGGCCACAAGGAGAGTGGCACTGACCAGGACCATCCTCTAGAGACTCTGAATGCTTTGGTTCTGCCCTGCAGTTGCCTGCCTGCTTGCTCTTTCTTTGGGGGAGACCTCCTTTTTACTGGGGGCTCATTTTAGTACCCGGACCTCAACTCTTATTTCAGAAATAGGTTGATAGTGCTTTTCTTTTGGGAGTTGCTTCCATAATCCCACCAACGCTACATTGGGTCACTTATTTATCTTTTTTTTTTCAGTTGGAGTCTGACTCTGTCACCCAGACTGGAGTGCAGTGGCCATTCCCGGCCACCGCAGCCTCGACCTGCTGGGCTCCAGGGATCCTTCCGCCACAGCCTTCCAAGTAGCCGGCACTACAGGAGTGCACTACCACACCTGGCTAATTTTTTTATTTATTGTAGAGATGAGGTCTCACCAAATTGCCCAGGCGGGTCTCGAACTCGCGGACTCAGGCAATCCATTCACCTCAGCCTCCCAAGGCGCGGGATTACAGGCTGAGCCACTGAGCCCAGCTCACGTATGTCTCTTATTAGGATTTGCCCCTGCTTTAATTAAATCTACCCATGCTTGCTTGTGGGCCACCTTTATGGGATCCTCTTTCACCTTTCAGACTCCCCATTTCTGCCTAATTAACTCTGTTTTTCCTAGGTCCACTATTGCTTACACAGCCTTCTGTACCATCCCACCTACTAGTGGGGATAGCACCGATATCCTGTTTTCTGCCTTAGTTAACTGAGCATCTCTTTCCACTCTTAATTCTTCCTGCAATTATTGCACCTGGCTCCTAGTGTCTGTCTCCCAGTGTTAATCACTTGGAGATGTAAGAGGTGATGAATTGTGTAGAATCTGTGTGAAGCCTTATATATTAAGTGTGATGAATTATGTGAAATGTAACGAAACTATAACCTCATATATTAAGTATGCTGAAACTGTGTGCTGTGACCTCTCCCCTAAAACTTAGTAATTCTTGGAAATCCTGGAAAGAACGCCCTACTTGGAAGCCCCAA
>CAUYQG010041543.1:0-10028 GCA_963574415.1 Tarsius wallacei | reverse complement strand
CTGATGTCGATGAATGTTTAAGTCACAGGACTGGGCAAGGGGCCAGGAGAGGGCCTCATAGGAGAAGCAATTTTAGGAGAAGCAATTTGAGGCCTGGGCTGCTGGGTACCCCAATGTCTGGGAGCAGAGGGGGAACATGGGGGAGCACTGGAGAAGGGAATTGGGGCACCCCAGCATCTGGAGGGGGGCAGAGGGGGAAAATGTAGGGCTGGGTAGGAGAGCATGGTGCACCCCAGCATTTGGAGGGGGAGGGAGGGACATGCAGGGTATGGGAGAAGGGCGTGGGAGGAGGACGTAGGGCACCCCAGCATCTAGGGGGAGCAGGGGAGGTCATGCAGGGTGTGGGGGGAGAGCATGGGAGGAGGGCGTGGGGCACCCCAGAATCTGGAGGTGGAGCAGGGGACATGCAGGGAGTGGGAGGAGGGTTTGGAGCACCTCAGTATCTGGAGGGGAGCAGAAGAGGAACATGGGGGGCATGGGAGGAGGGTGTTGGTGCAGTGACCAACAGCAGGGAGGTATGACAGGGGAATGGCCACCGGGAGAGTTGAGAGGGGGAGATGCGGTGTGGCTCACCATGTGGCAGCCAGTGGCCCTTCGTGGCTTTGAGAGCAGAGGAGGCCACCGGACTGGGGAGGCCTCAGAGGCCTCGGGAGCTGAGGGGGAGGAGGCATGCACCCAGGAATATGAGACCAAGAACAGCAGAGGAACATGGCTGCAGTGGGGGGCGGTGAGGTTCTGGGGTGGTGAGTGGGGGGTGACCCAGTGTTCTGGGAGAAGCAGGGCTCAGGATGGGGCAAGGCTTGTGACAGATGTCCTGAAGAGCAGGAGGTGGTGCCAGGCAGCTGAGAGGCGGCAACACAGGTGGACACAGCCAAATGGACACGACCGAGCCCACACTCTCTGAAACCACCACCCAGCCCTCCTGGTTGTGCCTGGGGAAATGGGGGATGGTTATTCGTGTAGTCCCCCAGGCCAGAGGGGTAGGAGGCTGAGGGTTGCCCACCTGAGCTGCCCACTCAAGTCTGGCGGTATTTGTGGGTCCGGACGGTGTATTGTCCATGTGTAGCACAAGGTCACCCTGGGGAAGGGGGCCATCATAGCATCTTTGGGACGCCAACCAAGACCCTCGCCTGCCTCTGAGAACTGGACTCCTGTACCAGGAGGTGAGGCTCCCTGCTTGGCTGGGGCGGGTGGCACCAAGACAGAGATGCCTGGTCCCCGCAGGCTGGTTCTTAGGGCACCTAGAAGGCCTGGGCTGCTCCCTGGACAGAACTCAAAGTTGGGGCCGGAGTGTATACAAGCAGGAACAATGTGGCTGGTGGACAGAGGTCCAGGCAGAGCAGAGAGGGCTGCGGCCCAAGACCCTGCAGAGAGAGGGGATGATGGGCCAGAACCACACCTCCCCACAGGAACTCCACGGCTCCCAGACTCCTCCTTTCCTCCCCCCAGCTCTCCTTTCCTGGGTGGGGTGAGTGGGCAGGTTTTTACTGCAGCCAAGCCAGCCTGAACCCGGAAGTGGACACTTTCTACCATTTAAGTAGCAGCAGTTCTGCAGGTGCTCATGGCTCTTTGTGACAAAACCATGAAAGAAAAGAAGGGGCCAAGTGGCTTGGTCACAGGGCTGAGGTCCAGGGGCGGCTCATCCGTCAGGGGTGTCCCCATCGGCTCTCTGGGGCAGGCCCACAGTCTGGCCAGCTGTGGACTTCCCTCTGCACCTGGGCTGAGGTCTCCCACCACTCCCCCCAGCAGCGTGCCCAGGGCAAGATCCTCTCAGGGAAGCCCCACTGTGGATCCCAGTTGGAGCCCAGGAGGAGGTGGGAGGCGGGGCGGGAGCTGAGGTGGGGGAAGGGGAGTGCTGTAGTGAACCTCCTGCCTGCAATCAGAGCAGGGCGCATGTGCACCAGGCCACCCCAATTGAAGGGCTCAGCTGTGAGACTGAAAAGCCAAATGCTTTTTTTCTTTATGAAAGACATTGTGATTTGCCTAGATAATGCACAAGCATGGGGAGGGACTCCAAAGGAACAAAAGGGCAGACTTGGAGCCTTGCAGGCCACCGAACCCCACCACCAGTGCACCCCCACGGTCCCCGGGGCTGGCTTCTGGCGACTTGACCTTCAATGCTTCAGTGAATGCATTTATTGGAGTAAAAACAGAATGCTCCATGTGTAAACACACGAGACACTGATTCTGCATGGCCGTTCAGATTAACATGGCATCGGTCCCCAGATCCCGGGAGACTCTGGAGGCCTGGAGTCCTTCACTGCCCCCCTCTGCCTGGCCTGAGCTGACATCTGTGAAATTGGCCATGACTCTCCCTGAACAAAATGATCGTGGGATCACTCTCCCTGCTGACCGTGTACCGCGTCGGGTAGACCTGCCTCGTGTCTCCCCACTCTCCCATGGGTGGATGTCTGGGTTGCTTTCAGTTGGGGCAGTTGATATGATTTGGATGTCCTGCCAAATATGTAGAAATGTGAACCTTAGTGTTGGAAGTGGGGCCTGGTGGGAGGCGACTGAGTCATGGGAGAGGGTCTGGTGGTTGGTGTCGGGTCATGGGAATGGTCCGGTGGCGACTGGGTTGTGGGTGGTCCTGGTGGGAGGTGACTGGGTTGTGGGGGCGGTCCTGATGGGAGGCTATCCTGATGGGAGGCGACAGGATTGCGGGGGTGGGTCTGGTGGGAGGTGACTGGGTCTTAGCACTTTGGGAGGCCGAGGCAAGAGGATTACCTGAGCCCACAGGTTCAAGACCAGCAACTTGGCGAGACCTCATCTCTACAATAAATCAAATTAGCTGAGCATGGTAGCGCGCGCCTGTAGTTCCAGCTACTTGGAAGGCTGAGGCGGAAGGATCGCCTGAGCCCAGCAGGTCGAGGCTGCGGTGGCTGTGAGTGTGCCACTGCACTCCAGTCTGGGTGACAGAGTGAGACTCCGACTCAAAAAAAGGAAAAAAATAGCTGAGTGTTGGCAAGAGCCGGCACTGCCCTACTCTCCCCGCTCCTCTGGCCTTACGGGACCCTCTTTCCTTCGTTCCACAAGGGAAAGCTTCCTGAGGCCTCACCAGAAGCTGGCAGGTGCTAGTGCCATGCAGAGCATGAGCCAAATAAGCCCCTTACTTTATAAATTACCCAGCCTAAGGTCTTCCTTTATAGCAATGCAAAACAGACTAACACAGGCTGTCAAATACATGAACCTCTAAGTACGAAAAAAAAGGTTTTATTTGGGACTAACATACGAGAAGTAGGACTGCTGTCAGGACAGACCTGCCAACTAGGGAGGCCTCTGGTATGTGCAGGGAACAGAGGGGAAGGTTAGGGTTTTACTGGGGAAAGAGGAGGCTACACAAGCCGTTTTGAGAGAAAGTTCACTGGCACGGGCAGCATCTCACAGGAGCTGGAGGGTTCTGCCGGGCGTGTGTCGGCTGCTGTTGGTGGGACTCGTGATCCGGGAGCTGGGGTAGGTCCTGGCACCTTGGGTGGGGCTTGTGAGACTGTGTGTTCCTGCATGAGGCTATCTGTCCTTACATGACTCACATATAAGCTGCACTTTGGAAACGCTTCCTGTGACAGTTCCTGTTATCAGGCAAATCACGCATGAAGATCCTCCCTTTCCTGGTTCTCATCTGCCAGGGCTTGAGGCAAGTGACTCCATTTTGAATCTGACAACTTTCACAGGGCTATGATAAACAACTTTGTCACAGGCCAGGTGTGGTGGCTCACACCTGTAATGCCAACATTTTAGGAGGCCGAGGTGAGAGGATCACTTGAGTCCAGAAGTTCAAGATCAGCCTGGGCAACATAGCAAGACCTCATCTCCACAAAAATTTAAAAAAAAAGCAAAACTTAACTGAGGCCGGGCGCGGTGGTTCAAGCCTGTAATCCCAGCACTTTGGGAGGCTGCGGCGACAGGATTGCCTGAGCCTGCGGGTTTGAGACCAGCCTGGGCAACATGGTGGGATCTCATCTCTACAATAATTAAAAAAATTAGCCGGGCATGGTAGCACATGCCTGTAGTTCCAGCTACTTGGAAGGCTGAGGTGGAAGGATCGCTGGAGCCCAGCAGGTCGACACTGGGGTGGCCATGAGCGTACCACTGTACTCCAGCCTGGGCGACGAATGAGACTTCCACTCAAAGAAAAAAAAAAAACTTAGCAGGGCATGGTGGCATGCACCCATAGTCCCAGCTGCTCAGAAGGCTGAGGTGAATCACTTGAGCCCAGGTGGTCAAGGCTGTGGTGAGCTGTAATCATGCACTCCAGCCTGGGTGACAGAGCAAGACCCCAACTAGAAAAAGGAAACAACCACCTTTGTAGTTTTCTTGTACATCTTCTTGTGAACACGTGCATGCCTTTCTGTTGGTCACATACAGAAAGAAAGAACACTGAGTTCCAGGCAATGCATGTGCCCAGTTCTGGTAGGTTTTCTGCAAGACCTCTAATGTGACTGTCCAGTTCATGACTTCCTTGTTCTTCAAGTTCATCTTGGCTCTTCTGGGACTTCTGTATTGCCATATAGATTTTAGGATCAGCGTGTCAGCTCCTATAAAAACAAGCTGGGATTGCATTACATCTGAAGATGAATTTGGTGATCTCTGATATCTTTAGAACAGATCCATAAGCCTGGTACATTCTTCTGTTTAGATAGTTGTTCATTTCTCTCAGCAATGTCTTCTAGTTTTCTGTGTAGTTCTTGCATATTTGTTGTTAGACTTATTCCTAGGTGCTGATGCTTTGGCTGCTTTGGAAATGATATTATTTAAAAAGGTGTTTTATTTTATTTTAGAGTCAGTCTCACTATCCCCCAGGCTGGAGTGCAGTGGCATGCTTACAGTCACTGCAGCCTCAACCTACTGGGCTCAGGCAATCCTTCTGTCTCAGCCTTGCAAGTAGCTGGAACTACAGGCGAACACCACCCTGCCTGGCTAACTTTTTTCATTTATTGTAGAGACAAGGACTCGCCATGTTTCCCAGATTGGTCTTGAACCCGTGGGTTCAGGCAATCCTCTTGCCTCCACCTCCCAAAGTGCTGGGATTATAGGCGTGAGCCACTGCACCCAGCCTAAAAAGGTATTTTTTTTAATAGGTCAATCTTGGAATACATTCCATGTGGTGATGAGTAAAAAGGTATTTTATAATGGCTACTTGTATATAGAAATATAATTAACTTTCCTGTGTTGACTGTGTATCTGCTAAAAAGAAAAACCTGTGACTAGTTAACAGAATTTTAATTAAGCAGAAAAAAGACGGGCAGCAGTCCAGACCAAAAATGGTTCAGAATGTTCCACCTAGCAACGTAAAGGCTTGTATTTATAGCCAGAGAAGAGGAAATGACACACAGAAGTAACCTGATTGGTTACAGTTGGCAGTTTGCCTTCTTCGGTCATATTTTGGCAGCTTTCAGCCTCTGATTGGCTGGAGGCTCAACTAATATGATTGGCTGAGATTTAGCTACTCGTTACAAGTTGCTATTCTTAGGATACAATTTGTTCACATATTAAGTTTGGTTACAGTTCATATATGCAGGGGAAGTTTTTAGGCCAAACAATTCAATTTAACATGTCAGATAATCATGCTTAATTCTTTATTTTTTTAGATTAATTTATTATTATTATTTTTTGGTTTATATTGCCTGGTGTTTATTTTCCATTCTTTTTCCTTCTACCTTTCCCTATCTTTATTTTTTAATTTTTGGTAGAGATGCAAGTGATCCTCCCGCCTCAGCCTCCCAAAGTACTGGGATTACAGGCATAAGCCACCATTCCCTTCTTATTCTTTATTAATTTGAATGGGTCATCTGAAGTCTTTTGGATTTTCTACATTCAAAATTTTACCTTCTGAGATTAATGACAAAGTTTCTAGAGAGAAGAAAAAAAAAGATGTTAGTTCTCCTTTGCAAATCCTAATAACTTTTATTCCTTTCTCTTGCCTTCCTGCACAAGCCAAGTCCTCCTGCATGACACAAGGAGGCGTGGTGGGGCAGGCACCATCATCTCACTCCTGGTAATGGGAGAATGCTTTAGGGCTTTCACAACTTCCCCATTCATTATGGTATTTCCCGGGGGAGTTTTGTAAACACGGATGGCCTCTGACCTGTGATTGCTCAACTTACGAATTTGCAACTTTACAATGGTGCAAAAGCAATCCACATCCAGGAGAAACCATACTTCGTGTAGTGACACAAGCATTCTGCTTTTGACTTTCAGTACAGTAGTCAATAAATTACATGAGGTCTTCAGCACTTTATTATAAAATAGGCTTTGTGTGACATGATTCTGCCCAGCTGTAGGCTAAGATAAGTGTTCTGAGAACGTGTAAGACAACCTAGGCTAAACTATGATGTTGGGTAGGTTAAGTATATTAAATGCATATTCAACTTATTTTTCATATTTTCAATTTACAATGGTTTTTTTGGACATAATTCTGTCCTAAGTCGAGGAGCATCTGTATATATTTAATTTTACTTATAGTCCATACCAGTGTCTGTCATTTTTTTTTTTTTTTTTTTTTGAGAAAGCAGGATTTATTGAGAGGACAGAGAAGCTCCCACAGTGGGAGGAGACCCGAAGGGGTTGCTCCAGTGTCTGTCATTACTAAGTATATATTTAAGTTTACTTGTAGTATGTTCCAATATATTAATGTCCCAGGAAACCCTGTCTTCCCACATCCACACTGGCCAAGGGCTTGGCCAGATGTGTTCCAGCCAACAGCACATTGGCACATGTGACCCAAGCAGAGCTGTAAAGAGCCCAAGCGCTGGTGCTGCTAGCAGTTCTACCACACGGATGGATTCTTGGAAGGGGCGCAGGGACCTACCATTACCCCTGCCAAGACCCAAATGTTCAGTGAGCCCAGCCTCGTGGGTAGAGCACTCCAATTCAAAATGCCAGCAAATCAATGGCCACTGTTTGAAGCTACTATGTCCAGAGAATTTTGTTATACAGCACAAGATAACTGATATTGAGGTAGGTCTCTTTTATCCTTTTTTTTTTCTTATTCTCAGGATAGTCTTCCACATGTATTTCTGTAGATTTTTAGTGTTATTTTTGTAAGGCTTCAAAACACCCTCTGGGGCCAGGCATGGTGGCTCACACCTATAATCCCAGCACTTTGGGAGGCCAAGGTGAGAGGATTGCTTGAGTCCAGGAATTCAAGATCAGTCTGAGAAACCTAGCAAGACCTCATTTCTTTTTTTTTTTGAGTTGGAGTCTCACTCTGTCGCCCAGACTGGAGTGCAGTGGCACGCCCCCGGCCACTGCAGCCTCAACCTGCTAGGCTCCGGTGATCCTTCCACTTCAGCCTTCCAAGTAGCTGGAATTACAGGTGAGCTTTACCATGCCTGGCTAATTTTTTGATTTATTGTAGAGATGAGGTCTCACCAAGTTGCCCAGGCGGGTCTCGAACCCGCGGGCTCAGGCAATCCACTCACCTCAGCCCCCCAAAGTGTGGGATTACAGGCTGAGCCACCAAGTCCGGCAAGACCTCATTTCTATACAAAAAAAAAAAAAAAATTTAGCAGGCATGGTGGCATGTACCTATAGTCCCAACTACTTTGGAGTCTGAGGAAGGAGGATCGCCTGAGCCCAGGAGGTTGAGACTGCAGCGAGCCGTAATAGTACCACTACACTCCAGCCTGGGTGACAGAGTGAGACCTCAACTCCAAACAACAGCAAAAAAATCCATTGGGATTGACTGACAATATCATAAATGTATGCATTACTTTAGGGAGTAAATAAAAACACTAGGCTAGACACGTGGCTCATGCCCGTAATCCCAGCACTTCAGGAGGTGGAGATGAGAGGACTGCTTGAGCCCAGTAGTTCAACAGTAGCCTGGGCAACTTGGTGAAAATTTATCTCCACAAGAAATCAAAAAATTAGCCAGGCATGGTGGCGAGCACCTGTAGTCCCAGCTACTTGAAAGGCTGAGGCAGTAGGAACACCTGAGCCCAGCAGGTCGAGGGTGGGGTAGCCATGAGTGTGCTACTGCACTCCAGCCTGGGTGACAGAGTGAGATCCCTACTCAGAATAAATAAATAAACCTGGCATTCCTGGAATAAACCCAACTTGGGTGGGATGAAATACCCTGTTTTTCAGTGTATGTTCACCAGAGAAAATGGCCTGTAAAGGTTTCTCTCATCATGGCCTTTGCAAGTTTTAGTATCAAGGTTATGTTAGTTTGTAGAGCAAGTTGGTAAGAATTTCCTGTGATCTGAATGACTTTGCATAAGATTGCTGCTATTTTGATTTGAGTCTTTATAGATTCTAGTTCTTGCCATTGTTTCCTGAATACATTGATTACTGTTACTGAAAAGTCTTTCTGCCTTGGGAATAGTGTTTAAAAAAAAGAGAGGAAAATCTGATAAATCCAACATTGGGGTAACCACAGATTTCTACTATGGTTTTTTTCTTGTTATTTGGTCCTGTGTCCTGGCATGCCTGTTAATATTTTATTGACTATAGCTCACAATAATTTATTGCATACTTTTTAATAGCTAGAAGAGAGAACTGTGACTGTTCCCAACACAAAAAAATGTCTCAGGTGATGGATATGACGAGTATCCCGATTTGATCATTACACATACATACATGTATTGAAATACCACACTACACCCCATAAATATGTGCAATTACACATCGCTTAAAAATAATTTTAAAATTATATCGAATGCTGGACATTTGGGGGGGAAAAGAATGGAGACTCTGAAAGATATGATCTTGCTCCAGAGAGCAGTTTTGACCTTTGCTAATTTTGCAAGTGGCACTCCAGCCTAACTTTGTATGGCTCTTGTTCTGGCTGGGGCTTAGAGTCTTTTCACCTGTTTAGGAGTATTCGTATTTCCCTTGCTCTGAACTGTGTGTTAATATTCTTTGCCCGCTTATCTATGCCTTTGCTAATCGTTTTCATTTGCAGGACATCTGTGTACAAAGGAATTTAATCGTTTTTGTTGGAGGGATATGGCTAGGGGAAGACGATTTTCCCCAATTAGTCTTTCCACTTTTTGCTTGGTATGCATGACCCTTAAATTCTGACGCAGTCACCTAAGAACCCCTGCCTGTTACCTGGAGCGTTGCAGGAATCCACTTGACTTGCAACTTCCGGCCTTCCTGCCCCTTCCTCCAATCTACTTTTTTTTTTTTGAGGTGGAGTCTCACTCCGTCGCCCAAGCTGGAGCGCAGTGGCACGCTCCCGGCCACCGCAGCCTCGATCTGCTGGGCTCCAGCGATCCTTCCGCCTCAGCCTTCCACGTAGCTGGAACTACAGGCGCGCGCTACCACGCCCGGCTGATTTTTGATGTATTGTTGAGACGAGACCTCCCAAGTTGCCCGGGCGGGTCTCGAACCCGCGGGCTCTGGCAATCCACTCGCCTCGGCCTCCCAAAGTGTGCCGGGATGACAGGCCGAGCCACCGAGCCCGGCCTCAATCTGCTCTTAGCAGCGATCCTTCCACGCGGTTCCGACCCCGTCCCTCCTCCGCTCCACACCAGGAGTCTCCGGCCCACTCGTAGGACAGCACGCCCCTTTGGGAAGCCCCGCCCACTCCGTGACGCCCTCTCGCGGGCTCGCGGGATCCTTCCCGGCGTCCTCCGTCGGGGCCCTCCCCGCCCTTGCGGGGTTCCCGAGCCGGCAGGACAGGCCCGGTCCCACGCCAGCCTCTCCGACGCGCCCACCCACGGGCCGGGGCGCGGCTCGGCCCTTCCCCTCCAGCGTCCCGCCCGGAAGGCGGCGGCGCTCCGCTGGGTTCCCGGCTACAGCCCGGGGAAGCCATGGGCCTCCGGGAGTGGCACTAAATGGATGATCCGGGATCCCGCGTCCCACTCGAGACCTGTTCCACGAAGCGATTCTGTTTTAAACGTCTCCCTTGCTTTCGGCCTGTACGGTTCCGTGTCCTCCCAGCACGCCTGGGGAAGGCCCTGGAGGGACCTCGGTCACCAGACCGCCGGGGCCGCCGCGCCGCGCGGTCCTCCGGCCCTCCCCCTCCACAGGCGCTTCCGGCGGGAGCCAGTCACCGCCCCCCTCCCGCCCCTCCCCTCATT
>CAUYQG010041540.1:0-14961 GCA_963574415.1 Tarsius wallacei | reverse complement strand
AGTTTGTAATACTGAGTTAACTCTCACAGAAATAAGGACTCATTTCTTAACACTGCCACAATAGCAACCCTGTTTCCAACACATGAACTATTGGGGGACACAATAAAACCACAGCACTTATCTTGATTAGTTTTGCTGGTGATAATTTCCTAACAGATTTTATCTTGACAGCTCTTGTCTTATCTTGACACCTCCTGTTAAAGTTATTTATATTTGAATGTCATTTTCCTTTCTGCAAAGTACAATATGATCTGGTTCTGGAAGTGTTATGAATATTAAGCTATATAGTGTGGATAAAAATATCTAGTACCTCATAGGATGGGCTCCAAATTTCAAAATGTGTGTGATGTAGAGAAGGCAAGCTGATTGGAAGGTAGGGTATGCATAAGTTTTCTTAAAATTGTTGCGACATCCTTGATTATGTAATTACTCTGGGGGTTGTTGGCTGACATTGGTTATTGGAAGAGCTAAAGTCTCCCAGGGTACATCGCGGCACTTCCTGGCAGGGGAGCCTTGACAAATGTTTATTTCTTTTCTCTGAATAGCTTTCTATGGTGCAAATTAACAGAAATGTTCTTCTGTTTATGAGAGATCCTAATTATTCAGTCTAGCTGGATTCTGGCTTGTCTCAGTATTTATAATTAGTTTTGTCCATCCCAGGCATTTGAACAGTCTAGTAACCAAAGATGAGGATAATGAGGATGGTGATGATGAAGATGATGATGAAGAAGATGGTAAATAGGAGCATGGTTACATATTTTTCTTAGATGACATCTATTTGGGATGTAGCATGTGAGTAGGATATGTTCACTACATCCTATAATTCTAAAAACAATACGTTTCAAGTTAATTATACTTTTCCCACGTTTAAAACAAGGAAGTTTAAATATTTCCTTTAAAGTCACAAAGCAAGAAGGAGCATAACCAAAATTCAATTCCCCATGTTTTCCCCAGAGAGACTCTGTATACAGTGAGGATGATCCCTGTCTATTCACAGTTTGCTCCAAATTTGATCACCTGGGATAAAACAATTGTTCACTACTGCTCTAATTTCCAGTTGCCAAGGTAACAACCATTCTCAGAATTCATCACAGAAAAACTACAAAACATCTTATATTACTCATGAGCTGTATTTATGGACTAAGTTATCTTAAAACATCTGCTGGTAAGACACTAAGGAGAGTTTTATATTAAAATTTAAAACTTGCTTCTGAATTATACATGTTTACCTTTGTTTCTTAAAGGTATTTTAAAGCCTTTATTACTTATGAAGAGAAATCTTTCACAGTCATCTCTGACATGGTATTAAGACAGACATAAAGTAAGAAAGAGAAAAGAACACATTTCCCAAATGTAATAAGCCATAAAACAAAAGGAATATTTTTAAGTCATTCTTTCTTGACACTGGTGCTTCCTGAAATACAGAAGGGGTTCAAAAGAAAATATATTTTGAAAAATCAAAGTATTTTGCTGGATTTTGTCTTTGAAGCTCAAATATTCTTGCTTTAAATTGAGATATTTAATTTAATTTAATTAGCAAATAATCTGAAACACAACAATATGTCAGGGTAGAGGCCTCTACATTTTCATCCATCCAGTGGACAATCAAAGCAAAATGCATGTGGGAGAATCAATTTGGAAAATTAGCATAAAAGACACAGCATTCACTCTACACTTTTAACAAACTGTTTGAGTTTACAAAGAATGATTGCACCTCTGCTGGTTAATGTTCTAAACCACATCCTCATTTCTCTGAAAGAAATGACAAAAATTTCCCTACGTCTCCAGGGCTGAAAGCTGCATGTCTGTCTTTTGTGGTAGACTTCATGATTCATTTCCAATAAAAACAACACTGAAAATAGCAATCAGGGGTGCTGGAACATTAGACCAGTACATAGAATGTAAAACCAAATATGGGTTTATATAGACTGAAGCTAATTTTCTCACCACAAATCACCTATTTCTAAGATTCTTAAAATACTATTCATTCTTGATTTGGGTATAGTTAGCATCAACAGGTGAGAACTTAACCCTTGGAAAGAAGATAAAAACAGAATATGATTTTGTAATTCCTTTCATTCTCTTCCTCAGGTTTCTCTTCCTTCTTTTTCACAATTACTAATACTGAGTACTGTCCAAATTCTAGAATTATTCTAAGAAGTCTATAGTTGGTAACTTAATTATGACAGTATTTCTATATGGTAGAAATTATTTTATTCCAGTTTCACAGATAACTGAAGTAATGCAGAAAAATTAAAATAAGACCGTTACCTGTCTCATACACAAAAATCAAATACACATGGATCAAAGACATAAACATAAAGCCTCAAACCTTAAGAAATATTAGAAATTGCAGGAGACACCCTCATGAAAATTGGAACTGGCAACCCATTTCTGATCAAAGCCCCAGATGTCCATGCCATAAAAGATGAGATAGACAAGTAGGACCTCATCAAACTGAAAAGCTTCTTCAAAGCAAAATAAACCTTCAAGAGAGTAGGGAGACAACCCATAGAATGGGAAAAAAATATTTGCCAACTGTGTATCTGATAAAAGCCTAACATCTAGGATCTACAAAGAACTCAAAGGCACCGAAAGGTAAAAAAGAAAAAAAAAAAAACAACCACCACCACAACAACAAATAAAAACAGCCTCATTAAAAACTGGGCAAAAGTTATGAATAAACACAGCTCAAAAGAAGACATATGAGCAGCCAGCAGCCAACAGATATGTGAAAAAGCGCTCAGCGTCACTAATCATCAAAGAAATGCAAATTAAAATCACACTGAGATACCACCTAACTCCTGAGTCATGATGCCCATCATCAATTACTCAGAAAACAACAGATGCTGGAGAGGATGTGGGGAAAAGGGAATACTTCTAGACTGTTGGTGGGAGTGTAAACTAGTACAATCTCTGTGGAAAATTGTGCGGGGATTCCTAAAAGATCTAAAAATCGACCTTCCATATGACCCAGCAATCACCCTTCTGGGAATACACCTGGAGGAACTCAAATCACTCTATGAAAATGATACTTGAACACACATGTTTATTGCAGCACTACTCACAATAACAAAAACATGCAAACAACCATGCTGTCCATTGAAAGTGGATTGGATTAAAAAAATGTGGTACATATACACGATGGAGTATTATGCAGTCATAAAGGACAAAATTATGAACTTCACAGCAACTTGGATGGATTTAGAGTCTATAATACTGAGTAATCTATCACAGAAACAAAGAACTGAGTATCACATCTTCTCACTCATAAGTGAACCCTGAACAATTATCGTAATACTATAAGGAAGGGATTGGCAGAAGTGAGAAACAGGCAGGGGTGGGGGACACTTCATCAATAAGGGTATCAGATCTCAAATCAGGAGTAGTGTAGTCGGGACCAAAGTGAGGCCTAAATTTTACCTGTACAATGACTATTTGTATATCTAACTCTGAATTGTACCCATCTTTAAAATAAAAATAAAATAAAAAATAAATAAATAAAATGCAGTATTCTTTTATAGTCTAGCTTAGGCCCTGACAAAAATCTTATTGATTGCCTCAATCAAGGAGTTTTTCAACAAAAGTGCTATAAAAATAAAATGAATATCATCAAAATGAAAGCATATTAGAAATAATTGTATATCACCCAAATGTCAAAATTAATGGAGGCAAAGGATATTTATTCAGTGTTTCATTAGCAAGGAAATCAGTCACTATCACTTGGCAGAAACTCAGTTAGGTAGGGGAGACACAAAACTTCATAGTGAAAGAAAAGGTAGACTTCAGGTATGGGCTAATTGGAGGTTTTGGGTATAATGAAACTTTAACCTAGCTAACTGGATGCTACAATGATATATGATTGTTAAGGGGAGCATATATGCCTCTCACTAAATTAGAAGCAGGGACAAAATTTAGGGACCTGACAGTTACTGACAGAGTTTTTTCCATTTTGTGTAGATTTCTTCAAAGGCTATGCTTTGGTTTCCTGGGCAGTTTACTATGGCAGGCTGTAGGTTAGAGCTCTATATTTCCATATGATCTGGCCATTGTCCATTTATATAATAAGTCTTTGTGTCTTATTAATTGAATATAAGTAACAATGCTGGAAACCACAGAAGTAAAGAGGGGAGATGTGCACATTTGGCGTGTCCTTGATTCTACGTCCCAGAACCCCATCTCTTCTTTCTTGTCTTACTTCTCCATATCCTATACTCTCCTTATCCTACCCCCTTCTTTTTCTAGTAAAAAGAAGATGATTTGCCAGTGTCAGTCTCTGGGAATGAGAAAATAGTTGAACTCTTTTCCCCTAACCTTCTACACACGTGTGTCTGAAGCCTTGAAAGTAATACAACTGAAAGCTTTCTCCTGAAAGCTTTCTCTCTGTTGCAGATTTCCTAGCAAGTGCTTTTTTTGAGAAATTCTGGTAAAAAAGTTTGGAAGCCTCCTTCTCTCTAATACAAGAAACCCAGCTGGCTATTTTGACCTTGTGTCACATTGTACTACACTGTGGTGGTTTGCCACACACAAACTCCAAATTCAGTTGAATTGACAAAACTGACCAGACCCATGACCTTATGTTACCATTAAGATCTGCTGAATGAATGAGATGCAAGACGACAATTTAGTCAGGGGCCACTGAATACTCAGAGATGAAATATATGCGTGTTCAACCCACTCATGTTACATTCACACTCAACCAAGCAGTGATTCTGGGAACACTAATATGTCTTTGTCATTTGCACTCCAGGTCATATTATTAGTCATCCTTAATTCGTTGTTCTTGCTCAGAGAATGAGTAGCATCTGACAGGAGAGTTCTCTGCAATTTTAGACAACTGTGAAAAATATGTACATTTTACTAAAGGCACAAGTGTGATATTTCCAAAGCGTAAGTTAAATTAAAAAATACAATGTCTTCTCTAAACCATTTTCTATTTGAAGGCAAGGTTGATTTTCTTAAAAATCCCCCAACACTAAACTCTTCCCTGGAAGGAAAATTACGTAAATATATATATATACACTTTTTGTTTTATTTGCACTTATTTATGGTTATAGCTTCATTGTCAAATGCATGACCGAAAGCTATTGTGAATTCTATCTGCATTTGCCACCAGAACTAAAATAACTTGTAATAAAAGTATAGAGCTAACCTTAATAACACTTCTTTGTTTTATGCTACATCATAAATGCTGCTTTTGTTTCTATTTATAATTTTCTTGGCTCCAACATTTAAATTTTCCCAAATTATCTATTTATAATACAATATTCTCTGAAGGTTCGTGTAACCCAAGGGAATGTTGCTCCCACTGAATCAGCATATAACCCATCACATCAAAAACATTGATGAAACGATTTCCAAAAATATATCCAAAACACCTGAAATTTCCTTAAGAAAGAATAATATATATTATATCTTATTCTAGAAACAGAACTACCTAGTATTTTTTGTTCTGGAGGGCTTGGAGTTTAGTTTTTAATTTTCACACATCTTGGGTTTTACAGCAAACAAGACTCAATTCACTGTAATAAAAAAAGTATGATCTTATGCTAACTGTGATCACATCTCACAAACTACCTAGTTTTATGGCTCATGCTCACTGTTTTTTCAAAGGCTCTTTAATATACCATTAAAAGAGTTGATTCACATTTTAAATAATAAAAATTTTCAATTTGGTAACGTGCGTTAGGAGTCATGTCTAGTACTTTAGGCTTATTATTTCTCTGGAATCTTAGAACAATAATATTAATTGGACACTATTTTACTCTTCACTTTGTTTTGTTTTTTGAGATTCAGAAATCTTAAGTTTAACACAACTTATGAGAAATGAATCTGTGACTGGGAAAACTGGGAGATTACCTCTTTTGGGGTTTATTTATCAGAATTCACAAAGATACAAGTCTGTTTATCTACCGTGAAGTGTCAGCAAGGTGTTCTTGTCTTTGTGTGTATATACATGAGTGCACTTATTTTTAAAAAGGATAGGTGCAATATAATTTTAAAACTCTGGTTTTTAGAATTATATATATGCTTCAGTTTAAAACCTGATTCTAAGCCTTGCTCAGTGGCTCGGCCTGTATTCCCAGTACTTTGGGAGGCCGAGGTGAGTGGATTGCCAGAGTCCACATGTTCGAGACCCACCCGGGCAACTTGGCGATACCTTGTCTCTACAATAAATCAAAAACTAGCCCGGTGTGCTAGGGTGCACCTGAGGCAAAGGATCGCCGGAGCCCAGCAGGTCGAGGCTGCGGTGGCCAGGATCATGCCACTACACTCCAGTCTGGGCGACAGAGTGAGACTCCGACTCAAAAAAAAACAACCTGATTCTATCACTTAATAGCTGGTGACTTGAGGAAAAAATACTTAACTTACCTAAGCCTGTTGCCTCATCTGTGAAATGAAATAATTTTATAATATATTTTTTATAAATAAGAAATAAAAAATATATAAAATATCTACCACATTGTTGAGCAAGCTCCCAAAAGTGACAGTATTTATATTGAATTTAAAGACAGTCTTTTAGTCTCAGCATTGAAAGTGAGTTTTAAGAACTTAAGAAATTAATATTTTTAAAGAATTATCCAAACTAAAAATAATATTGATAATAAGAATAAGAGGATAGAGAGGCAGGTGTCATGCAGAAGACAAATAATAATTGCCCTGTTGAGAAGGCAGTGGACAAGCAGGAAACTTGGTTAGTCTAAATGTCTACTAAGTCTCCCTCCAAATAGGAAGATTAAGGAAGGCACTCCATGGCTTTACTTCTGGTATAGAACAGGTATAGTTCTCCAGGAAAATTAATTTTATTCCACAAACATTTGCTTGATAATTCTGTTAAGTTAGGCAGGTTGATAAAAGGGTACTAGAATCTTATGACTTTTAATTCTCAGACATAGTCTTTTGGGAATTAGATTATTTACAGGTAGTTCTTGGTGTGTCCCTCAAGATCCAACAGGCAAATATGTATCTTACTTGGGAGTTTTCCAGAAAGAGAACTCAAGAAAGCTTAGAATACAAATAGTATATGTGGGAGGTGGAGAAAATTCCAACAAATTACTTAAGGAGTGAGACAAGGAAAAAAAAATGTTGTTATAAACGGCACGTTTTCATGCAAGCATTGAAGGCAAATGAAACTTAATTATATCAGGGAAACAATAAAAGCCATCAAGATATGAATGAGCTGTTGCATTTTTATATACCAACTTATTATAGATAATGGTGTAAGATCTCTTCTTCTGAGGACACTCACACCCTGGCTCATTCTAGCCGTGGCCCCTTTCAGGTTAACACTGGCAGTGGACTGTAAAACCAAGCAGACACAGTGGTAACCTTGCAAGATTTAGCTGAGGTCAGAACAGACATAAAAGTACAGAAATCACGTGGAATTTTAGTCACATGAGAAACACTTTGGGGGACGATTTTACCAGAAGCTGAGATGTGGCATTAACAAACAATTCTAAGATGTTTCATTAAAGCCTGTTGGTAACCAGAAAGCAAGGACATATAGTAGATACACAAAAGATCTAAAGTGAATAATCAAAGTATATCACTGGAGGAAAATAACGTAATCACAAAAAGAGCAAGAAAGCAAGAAAATAACAAATAATAAAAATAACAAAGTAACCAGAAAAAAAATTAACAAAATGGCAATAGTAAGTACTTACTCAGTAATGCTTTTCTTAAATTTCAGTGGATTAAATTGTTCACTCAAAAGACATAGAGCATCTGAATGGATTACAATGAGACCTAACGATATGCCTTAAAAATATTCTCATCATCTTTTAAAATCTCATGTAGACTGAAAGTGAAGAAATGAAAAAAAAATATTCCATGCAATTAAAGTGTCTAAAGGTAGAACAGAAGTATCTATGTTTTTATCAGACAAAATAGACTATAAGTCAAAAGCTGTAAAAAGAGACAGAAAAAGGTCATTATGTAATGATTAAGAGGTCAATTCACCAAGAGAATAAAACAATTATAAATATTTATGCATTCAACATTGGAGCACCTAAATATATAAAGAAAATATTAATAGATCTGAAGAGAGATAGACTTTTAATACAATAGTCAATGAAATAATGGTAGGAAATTTGAATGCCCCACTTTTAGCAATGTAAAGATTACCCAGACAGAAATTCAATAGTTTGTAATTCAAACTTAAATTACACATTAAACCAAATGTCCCGAAGAAACATATACAAAACATTCCATTCAACATCAGCAAAATACATATTTTTTTCTCAAGCATACAGGACCTTCTCAAGGATAGGACATATATTAGTCTATAATACAAGTTTTAACATATTTAAGGAGTTGATATAATATCAAGTATCTTTTCTGACCCTGATTGTGTGAAAGTAGAAATTAGTAAAGAGGATTTTAGAAAAATCGCAAACATAGATAATAAACAACATGTATTTTAAAAGCCAATGGGTCAAAAAACAAATCAAAAGAAAGTAAAAAATATCTTGAGACAAACAGATACGCACACACAACATACTAAAACTTAAGAAATGCAATAAAAACAGTTCTAAGAAAAGGATTTATAGCAATTCATGACTGCATCAAAAAAAATGAAAAGTTATTATTTAGCAACAATTTTATACATCGAAGATGCAGGAAAAACAATAAGTCCCAAGTAGGATAAAGTAAATAATAAATATCAGTGCAGAAATAGATTAGAAAAACAAACAGGAAAATCAATAAAACTGTGAATTTTTTTTGAAAATAAGATGATATTAACAAATCTTTATCTAGACTAACAAAAAAATAAACATTAGAAATGGAAAAGGATACAACACTGCTGAGACAACAGAGATACAAAGGCTCATAAGAGAGTCCTATGTATAATTGTCCATCAACAAATTGGAAAATCTAAAAAAAAAATGAGTAAACTCTTGAATTCATACAAGCTACCAAGACTGAATTTTGAAGAAACAGAAAATCTGAAAAAAATTAGTCATGAGAGAGGTTATTGAATCAGTAATAAAGAGTCACCCATTACAGAAAACACCAGGACCTAATGGCTTTAAAGACAAATTTTACCAAACATTTAAAGAACTAAAGCTAATACCAATCCTTCTGAAACTTTTCCAATAAATTAAAAAAGAGGAAATATTTTTAAACTTATTATATGGGGCTAGTATTGTCCGGATATCAAAAAACCAGACAAAAACACTATAAGAAAAGTAAGTTATAAGCCAGCATTTACATACATGGATGCAAATAATTCTCAACAAAATTTGCAGCAAACTGAAGGCAAGAGTATGCTAAATGCATCATTAACCATGATCAACTGGGATCTATTTCAAAAATGGAATGCAATGATGAGACCATCATTGCAAATACAAATACAAATCAATAAATGTAATATATTAATTAATATTATTAATAATATTAATTAATATTATTAATTAATTATTAATTAATTATTAATAATATGAAGGACAAAAACAAGTTCTCATCTCAGTAAATGCAAAAAAAAGAACATTTGAAAAATCAAGAAAATCAATGAAAATCAACATCCTTTTATAATTAAAAACTCTCAACAAATAAAATATAGATGGAAGATACCTTAACCCTCTAAAGACCATATATGGCAATATCATATCCAATGATAAAAGCTTGAAATATTTTTTTAAGACAAGAAAAATAGACAAGAATGTGTCTTGCCACTTCTGGTCAATGTAAGTAATAGCAATTAGCAAAAGAAAGTAATAAATTTAAAACAGAAATAAAAAAAAATTAAGGTGTCCCTGTTTGCAGATAATATGATTTTATATGCATATAGGAAACTCTAAGAATGCCACCATCAAACTCTTAGAACTAATAAACAAATTAAGTTCATTGTTAGTGAGCTATTTAAAATGAAGTCATGAAAACAATTGCATTTATAATAACTTTAAAAAATTACCTGGGATAAATTTAACCAAGGAGGTAAAATACTAGTATACCAAAACTATAAAACATTGATGAAAGTAATTTAAGAAGGCACAAATAAATGAAAAGATATACCATGTTCATGAGCTGAAAAAATAATATTATTAAAATGTCCATAATACCTAAAATAATGTATACAATTCCTATCATTTTCACAGAAATAGAAAAAAAAATCAAAAATTTATTGGGGAACCATCAAAGACCCTAAATAGTCAAAACAATCTTGAGCATAAAGAACAGAAATAGAGAGCTCACCCTACCTGATTTTATAATAATATACAAACTATAATAATCAAAACGACATAGTACTGGCATAAAAACAAAACTATAAACCAATGGAACACAATAGAGGCTCAGGAATAACTCCATTCATTAACAGTCAACTGATTTCTAAAACAGTGACAAGGATGCAAATTGGGAAATGACAGACTTTTCAATAAATGGTGTTGGGACAACTGAATATATAAAAGTGGAAAAATGGAGTTAGACTTTAATCCTACACCATGTACAAAAACCAACTCAAAATAGATTAAAGATTAAGCATGAGACCTGGACTGTAAAACTACAAAGAAACATAAGAGAAAAGCTCCATGGCATTGATCTGGGTAATGATTTTGGAATATATCCTCAAAAACACAGGCAAAAAAAGCAAAAATAGGTAAATGAGAGGACATCAAACTAAATAACTCCTGCACAGTGAAAGAAACAAATAGATTAAAGAGGCAACTGTGAATAGGCAGAAAATATTTTAAATTATGCAAGGTCCAACAATTAAGTTTGCAAACTCAAGTTAGAAAAACTCATTGCTGAATATCACTATGGACACCTTCAAAGTACTCCCCTTGGGAAGCAATGCACCGAGGTCTATACCTAATTCACCCATTAAAGCAATTTTGATAGTCTTTTTTTGGAATGGTCATCAATCGTCATCATATTAACCTTTATGTCCTGAATGTCATAAAATGTCTTCCTTCGTTTGTTAATTTTTAATTTTAAAGATGTGGGGGACAATTCAGGGTTAGGTATATGAATATTCACCAACCCTTTTTGATGAGGTGTGCCCCCACCCCCGGTTGTTCCTCATTACTGCCAATCCCTTTCTTATAGTATTATGATAGTTGTTCAAGGTCCGCTTATGAGTGAGAACACGTGATAACTTGGTTCTTTATTTCTGTGATAGATCACTCATTATTAGCACCTCTAAGTCCATCCAAGTTGCTGCAAAGTTCATAATTTTGTCCTTCTTCATGGCTGTGTAATATTCCATCTGGCATATGTACCACTTTTTTTTTTTTTTTTGAGTTGTAGTCTAATTCTGTTGCCCAGGTTGGAGTACAGTGGCACACTCATGGCTACTCCAGCGTCAACCTGCTGGACTCTGGTGATCCTTCTGCTTCAGCCTTCCAAATAGCAGGAACTACAAACATGCTCTACTACACCTGGCTAATTTGTGATTTATTGTAGAGACGAGTTCTCGCCAAGTTGCCTGGGCTGGTCTGGAAACCACATGCTCAGGCAATCCACTCGTCTTGGCCTCCAAAAGTGCTGGGATTATAGACTGAGCCACTGAACCAGGCCACATTTTGAAAATCCAGTCCTCTTTTGATGGGCAGCACAGTTGGTTCCATGTTTTTGCTATTGTGCATAATGCTGCAATACACATGCATATGCAGGTATCTTTTTCATAGAATGGTTTGAGTTCCTCCAGGTATATTCCCAGTATGGAGATTGCAAGGTCATATGGGAGGTCAATTTTTAGATCATTTATGAATTGCCGCACTGTTTTCCAGAGACTGTACTAGTTTACACTCTCACCAACAGAGTAGAAATGTTTCCTTTTTGCCACATTCTTTCCAGCATCTGTTGTTTTTTGAGTTATTGAGGATGACCATTCTGATTGGAGTTAATTGGTGTTTCAGTGTGGTTTAAATTTGCACTTCATTGATGACTAATGAGGCTTAACATTTTTTTCACGAATCTGTTGGTTGTCCGTATGTCTTCTTTTGAAAAGTGTCTATTCATATCTTTTGCCCACTTTGTAATAGGGCTGTTTTTTGTTTGTTTGTTTGTTTTTGGCACATGTGAGTTTCTTATAGATTCTAGATGTTAGGCCTTTGTCAGATATACAGTTGGCAAATATTCTTTCCCATTCTGTGGCTGTCTCCCAGCACTCTTGATGGTTTCTTTGTCTTCCTTTTAATACTTCCTTTTTCTTTGAGTAAAGAAAAAGTAATTAGGGGCCAGATTAGGTAGGTAGGGTTAGGAAAGTACAGTTATTTGTACAGTGCTGCCAAGACAAGCGCACGTTGGTGGGTTTGTGAACTTAATTGCCAGACCTCAACAAATAAAGATGACAGCTCTCATGGCCATTGCTGAGAAACAATTACAAAACAATTACAATTACTAGACGTGTGGACTAGGCGTTAGCATCGGTGCATAACTTCCTGAAGGCATTACTCCGAAGGTGATTGTAGTGATATTCAGCCAGGCGGTATGTAGCACCTTTTCTAGGATGGATTGGGAACCTAACTGCCAAACCACGTACATCTGACAAGAGGTTAATATCCAGAATGTATGAGAAACTTAATGAGCTCAATAGCAAGAAAACAAACAAACTGATTAAAAAAGAGACAAAAATATCTGAATAGACATTTTTCAAAAGAAGACATACAAATGGCCAACAGGTACATGAAAATTGCTCAACATCTCTAATTATCAGGGAAATGCAAATGAAAGGTACAATGATAATCTCACCCCAGTTAAAATAACTATTTTCCAATAGACAAAAAATAACAGATACTGGCTACTACGTGGTAGCTTGAAATTTACCTCAATTCAGGTTGAATTTTAGAACCATACAACAAGACTTTGAAAATCTACAGTTTTGATCTTCTACTTTATCAAATATCCATAGCATAAAACTTAAATCAGCTATTAATGCTAAATTAATAGAAATGGCTTGTTCTTTTGGGATAGACACATGTATTAGAGTAGTGCATTTTATTTTAACAGCTATGATATAATTAATACTTGACGTAATTTGAACACATAAAAGCTTGCTGCATTTACGTCCAAAGTCGTATTTAACATGAGTTCTTATAATTATACTTATAACTTCCTACATGATAAACATTCTCAGGTAGATTCCAGTAGATGGGAAAATTTTAACAAGAGACTCTCTTCTAAGACTAAAGAAGGACTATGAGGCTTTGGTAAATTCATATAAGTATATGAATGAATGGTAACACTCTCTCTCTATACACACACACACACCCCAAGGGTGCCAAAAATGTATATACATTTTAAGAGATATTAAGAGATGCTCCCTGTAATCAGAAGTGTCTGGTTGCTGATGGTAAACACTTTGAGCATCTCTTGTAATGGCAGACATCAAACGTCTTATTGAGTTTTACAATTTTAATACAATTTTTTCATTTTTTTGGCACTCTGTGTGTGTATGTATGTGTATATATATACTTATATATACATATATATTTATACATACATACATTACATACACTATATACATACATACATACACTATATATTTAAAGTGCAAAGAAAATACTTTTTAAAATGCTTGACAACCTTGGACCATGGTAACTAAAACTTAAAAAATATGATTTTCCTTTATATTTGACTTTACAATATCTTTGAGGTAGCTGAACAGGTAAGGTTATACATTTCCACCAAAAGATTAATGAAGCAAAAAAATTCTAAAGTTTGTGAGCTATAACATGACCATTTAAGAAATTATAATTCTGAGGAAACCTGTTTCTTTATGAAGTCAAGAATTTTACTGAGAGTACTTGAATCATGCTAGAATTGTTACAACTTTATTACATAGACAAACAACTTTTTATTGACTTGAATGAATTTCAACTACTCTTGGAAGATAGATAAATTAACTTTAGTATTTTGATGTCAATTCTAAACTACTAACTTTAAATTCCTTGGGATAGAGAAAATATTTTATAATAATCATTTACCTAGTCATTAACACCCTTTCATCTGCCTAAGGAATCATGGCATAATTTTGTTGCTGGAGTGTAAAGTTTGGTATCAAACAGATAAGTGTTCTAAATTCACCTTGATTGTTCATTCAATGTAAAAATCTTAAAATTATTCAAGTTATTTTTGTGACAATGTGTGTATAACTAAATAGATAATGCATGATAACTTGGATAACTTTATAATCTTTATTTAGCTGAACCATAGAAAGATAAAAATTTTAGTCAAAGAGTTGCTAAGGAAAAAAGCAAACACTCGGTTGAACCCATCCAAGAAAACCAATGTGTTTCTCTCTCTTTTTTGACTGCTCACTCTTTCAACATCTTTTCCATTATCAATTTAGCATCCCATTTGAACCTTCCTCCAGAAATTAAAAGGACACTTTTCTTCCTGTCTCACATCTTATTAAGTGGAATAGATGTTTCATTTTGTCTTATTTTTTATCTTACTTGAAGGTTTTTTTTTTCTCCTCTAGTAGAAATAAATTGTATATGATGACTTCATTCTATTGTTAGAGAAAATAAATAATGAAAAAAGTTGAAGAGTAAGTCTATTATTGTAAATTTTTTTTTTTTTTTTTTGAGTTGGAGTCTCACTCTGTCACCCAGACTGGAGTGCAGTGGCAGCTCCTGGCCACCGCAGCCTCGACCTGCTGGGCTCCGGTGATCCTTCCGCCTCAGCCTTCCAAGTAGCTGGAACTACAGGCGCGCGCTACCACGCCTGGCTAATTTTTTTGATTTTTTATTGTAGAGATGAGGTTTCGCCTGCCCAGGTGGGTCTCGAACCCGTGGGCTCGGGCAATCCACTCACCTCAGCCTCCCAAGGCGCGGGATTACAGGCTGAGCCACCGAGCCCGGCTAAAAATATTTGTAATGAATATAAAATTCCATGATGATCATTGTACACTGAAGGTCAGAGGAACTAACTCTTCTTTTTCTCTTATTTCCTTTTTTGCCCATGAAAGAGACAAGCTAAAGAGCTAGGCTAAATATGAAATAGTCCGAGTTGCTC
>CAUYQG010041537.1:0-24917 GCA_963574415.1 Tarsius wallacei | reverse complement strand
ATGGGCAGCATGGTTGGTTCCATGTTCTTGCTATTGTGAATAGTGGTATTGTGAATAGTGCTGCAATAAGCATGCGTGTGCAGGGATCTTTTTTTGCAGAATGACTTGAGTTCCTCTGGATATAGTCCCAATAGGGGGATTGCTGGGTCATATGGAAGGTCAATGTCTAGTTCTTTCAGAGATCGCCACACTGTTTTCCAAAGAGGTTGCATTAGTTTGCATTCCCACCAGCATTCTACACCACCAGTGTAGAAGCATTCCTTTTTCTCCACAGCCTTGCCAGAGTATGTTGTTATTTGTTTTATTAATGATGGCTGTTCTTACTGGGGTTAGGTGGTATCTCAATGTGGTTTTGATTTGCATTTCTCTGAAGATTAGTGAGGCTGAAAACTCTTTCATGTGTCTGTTGGCTGCCTGTATATCTTCTTTTGAGAAGTGTCTGTTCATGCAAACAGAGATAATGCAACACCCTCTTTTCTTATTTGGATGTATTTATTTTTCTTTTCTTGCCTGATAGCTCTGTTGAGGATTTCCAGTACTCTGTTGAATAGAAGTGGTCATGCTCCAGTTCTCAGGGAGAATGCTTTTTAACTTATCCAGTATAATGTTGGATGTGGATGTGGATATATGTCTCTTATTATTTTGAAGTTTGTTTCTTCAATGCCTCTTTTGCCAAGAGTTGCTTTGTTACTTAAATATATATTAACATGAACATAAACATGCTTGTTTATGAAATACACAGGGGTGCCCCAAAATGTATACATATTTTAAGAGAAGTTATCTATATATAATCCTTTTAGTTTGCTGTAAAGTGTCTGGATGCTGATGGAAACCACTTTGAGCATCTCTTGTTTTTTTGTTTGTTTATTTGTTTTTGAGTTGGAGTCTCACTCTGTCCACCAGACTGGAGTGCAGTGGCATGCTCCCGGCCACCGCCTCGACCTGCTGTGGTCCAGCGATCCTGCTGCCTCAGTCTTCCAAATAGCTGGAACTACAGGCATGCGCTACCACGTCCAGCTATTTGGGGTTTTTTTTTAAGTTTATTGTACAGACAAGATCTCACCAAGTTGCCCAGGTGGGTCTCGAACACACGGGCTCAGGCAATCCACTTGCCTCAGTCTCTCAAAGTGTTGAGATTACAGGCTGAGCCACTGAGTCCGGCCGAGCACTTCTTGTAATTGCAGAAGTCAATTGCAACTTGTGTTAATCTTTTGTTATCAATATATATTAAGTATTATAATTTTAATACAGTATTTTTTTTCTTTCTTAACATGTGTATATTTTGGGGCACCCTCTGTGTATATAAAATTTTAGGTAGAAATAAGAAACACAAAGCTTTAACAATAAATTTAGTAAATTTAAAATAAGTGTTTATTCATTTGTTATTACATTAAAGAGATTCTGAGAAAGTACAGAGAAAAAATGTGCACAGAATAATAGAAAATAACAACAGAAAAATAAAAATTGTCATATATAAACAGTGAATGGAAGTACAATACAGCGTCAGTGATGTATTTTGCATAAATGTTCATAATGATAGTAAAGTAGAATATATAACTTTCTGCAACATGTTTTATTTAGATATACCAAAGTCACAGATAAAAAGTTTACATATACCTATTATATGTCATTTTTAAAGTTCTTTGAAAACATTACAAGTTATGCATTTTTAACCACATTAAAATAAAAATGCCTATTTTTCAGGCAACATAGAATTTTATAATTGTGAGTTTATGACAATTAGTTTTAAATTATCACACCTAGACTTACTAAGATTTGAGCAAATTTTTACCTCAAAACAAAGTCTGCAGTTAGAACAATTTGAGAAAAACAAAAAACAACAATAATAAAAAAAAAATCTCAGATTGTCCTCCACATGAATCATGTTAATAGGAAGTCAGTGTTCACTAAATATATTGAAGGATTTACTTAACAATTTGAAAGTAAGAGGCAGAGGCAAATTGTTTAGATAACAGTGAGGAAGGAATTTGAAGCTAAGGAGTAGGGATCAAATAATGGTGATTGATTGCATTATTAAGGAATTTCCTTTAAATTATAACCTCTTAAAAAAATACCTCACAGATACATCCAGAATAATTTTTGACCAAATATATGAACACCATGGCACAACTAAGTTGTTGCATAAATTTAACTATCACATTGATGAAAAATATCAAGAAGTCAAAGAGACCAGGTACTAGAAGACAAGGGGGCAGCAGGTGATAAAACATGTTGGTGGGTAGCCAAGAAAGAACTTTGAAGAAGATAAATATCTAATCTAGATCACTCTTGTAATTTGAAATGATTATATGACTCCACTTTTTTAATGGAATTATAGAAGCAACCACTGTTTACTAATACATTTGTGTGAATGGTGAGTAGAATCTAATCAGAGGACTCAAATAATTTTTTTATTGTGTCAGCCTGTGGTTAAAAAGCATGACAGTGATAGCTGTCTATTAGAATCCTTCCTAATGATAAACTTGTAGCTGGACTTGGTTGCCCAAGTGGACTACATAGCCTAGGTTTTCATACTTCGATGTGGCCTTTGTGCTGTGGTCTAATCAAATGATATGAGCATGTGAAACTACCAGCTTCAAGAGAGAATGTATGCCTATTCCATGCTCTCTTTCCCCATCTCCACAATAGTAATCTGGATACATGTTGATCAGGTTCAACCATTAAAAACTGATGCAAATTATGTCAATGTTTTGGTTTATTTTATTATTAAAAAATCACTGGGTATCTCAAGAGTTTACATTTATGTACGTCTTGCCTATCAATATTTCCAGTATCAGAAATCAAAACTGAGAATCTTTAAAAATATAAGTATGCTGATTCACTTCAAATAGCAATAAACTCATTACATGTTAAAATAACACATTTTTGTGAATATTAATGATATTTTAACATAGAAAATTTGATGAGAAGAGAAAGACTATTACACATTTTTCAAACATTAATGTTTGGCATAATAGAAGGCAATTGAATTACCATATCTAATTTATTATTCAATTTGTTGCAATATATTATTTTGGTAAAATTATATTAAAAAATTGGCCTTGTTATAGCTGGATTGTGAGAAATGACACCAACATGCAGAGAGGGTCAAATTGTCCTTAATGATGCCGGCAACTGAGAGCAGACTAGTGTCCCAAAGAACTCTCAGCCCTGAACAGAGCAAGTAGTGGGTATTTAAAGTCATAAATTACATAAGCTATACAGTTTGATTGATATTTCTTGGTCTTTACATTTGATTAGTAAGGGGTATGAATGGTTACAGAATTAATGCAACTAGGGAGTTTCTAACCACCAAAAGGTACAAGAATGTGGGTGTGTGGGATGATTACAGGAAGGTTATGTAAGGGGGTTATTCCTAGGTTAATATGGAATATCTGTTACAAACTGTAGTTACTTATGTCAAGCAAGCTATCACAGGTTATTATAGGTTTTTCAGATTAACTACTTCATATTTCATTCCCCCCCCCCCTTTTACTTGTTCATGAGTCAATTTGTTGACTCATCAGTCAGAAGTATATTATTGTACTGGGGTTTTATATATAGGAGCTTTATAGAACTGAGTTGTTGTTTGATAAAATGAATAATTTAATTTATGACACAGGGCCTGAGAAGTTGACCAAGGAGGAGAAGTATGAGGGGTTCACCTAGACTAGTAACAAGAGTTGTTTACCATGGGTTTCAATCAAACGGGGTCTGGAACCAGGATTTATTAGTTTCTATTTTTTGTTTAAATTTTCTCTGACCTTTTGAAGAGTATTTCTAATAACCCCTGATTTGTTGGCATAAAAGCAATAAACCTCTCCAAGAGCTACACAGAGTTCTCCTTGGGATAGGAAAAGTAAGTCTAGGCCTCTCTGGTTTTGAAGGATAACTTCAGCCAGGGATTCTACCTGGTTGTGGAGATGGTCCATGGCAAACTAGATTTTCCAGGTCAGCGTCAATTTGTTTGGCAAGGTTAGATAGACCCAGTTCTCCATGAACCAGAATAGTAGTGCCAAGTGCAGCCATTCCCACTATACTTAGTCTGATTAAGGCAGGTACTACCAAGGGAACAGCATGCTTTGAACAAATAATTAGAAGACCAGGGGTATTGAGTAGAAGAGCTCCTTCAGGACTGCTATAAGCATAAACCCACAGCAGCACATGAACAATGATATATAAGGTAGGCTGATTAAAACTCTTGATAGTAGCACACTTGGTAAGGTCTGTGGGACCGGCCAACCAGGTGTTGTCAGGAGCCACATAGGCCATGGATTCAGTCATAGTTGTGATGAGAGATAAGTTACAAATATCAGAAAATGTAGAAATTGTTAGATCATAACCAGGAGTTATGAGACAGGAGGCTTTACCAGTTACATTTCCCAGAGTAACGTGAATTATTTCCGGAGTGCAGTTAGTTCTCCAGATGATAGGTGTTTTAACTCCTATGCCCACATAGGGGGTTTTGGTTTTAAGCAGAGCCAGCAATCTGAGACCAACTGGAGCATAGTGATGTTAAGCAGATGGTGCATATTAGTTAACACAGGAAAAAGACTAGGGGGTTGGTGGGTCAGTCTTGGAAGAAGTTGAGATAAACTTGGGAGCTGTCGAGGTGAACCCAGGATAGTGGCTTGGTTGACAGATAGCAGAGGCTGAGGCAGAGGCTGGTGGTAACTGAACAAGGGATTTTTCAGCTCTGTCAATGGCCCTATTTTTCAGCTCTGTCAATGGCCCTATTGGCCACAGCTTTGTAGGCAAATGTGCGCCATCAAATAGTGAATAAGGTGCCACGGTTATAACCATTCATGTAAAGTCACATACCCCAGGTATTTCCTGTACTTCAGGAAGAATGGAGAGGATTAGTTACCCTTATGTAAATAGGCCATTCTGGGCCAGTATTTGACCAAAGGGGTGATTTTAGATGTGTTATTAGCCCCCCCACTGTAAGTTGCAGTGGTGATGCATATTCAGTCTGGGCAAAAGAAGTTGTTTTCCTGATTATAACTGCAGTCAGTGGGGTTACTGGGGCAGAGATAAAAGTCTACGTCCCTTAACATAATTGGAGATTGCCCACTGTGTACATGATTCAGTGTAGTAAGGGTTTTGTCTACTGCACAGGTTTTTAGATAGACTTTCTTTTGTAGCAGGTCAGGAAGATTTACCTTAAACTGAACTCTAGTTTAACTGTGGGTCCGGTCTTGGATAGCTAGGACCTCTCCTACTGTGAAAGATGTTAGGGAGAAAGAGCACAGGGTGTCTTTAGACTTTTAAGTATAATAAATCAGGTTAAAGTTATTATAAGCATAGCATTAACAGGGACTTTTTGCCACATTGCCAATCTGCAGGAGCTACAGTAAGCAGTCCTACACCAAAACTCAAAACAAGTGGGATTACAAAAGCAAGAGGTAAAGGATGAGTACAATGCATTTAAAATGAAATTAGCAACCAGTCTGTTTGAGTCTCATGGTTTAGATGTTCATAGAAAGGTGACCTTGAGAGGGTTCTTGAGTTCTTGGTTGCAGTCCAGTTGGCTGAAAGGTGGCTATTTTCCCTTGCTGAATGAGGGAGTGGATATTTGGGGTCCCTTGCCACTGTAGCTCAGTCAATGACATGAACTGGTGGAGCTAAGTCAGTTTCCCTGGCTCTTTTGACTCGGGTGTGGTGAATTCAGGCTGGTATTCCATCGACCTTGATTTCTGTTGGAGTGGTGAGGATGACAAGAAATGGTCCCTTCCAGGCAAAAGTTAGTTCTTTTTTCTGGAACTTTTTGATGAAAACCACTACAGCAGGCTGAAATGAATGACAAGGCATGGAGGACAGAGTGGGCCAAGACAGCATGAACACTGGAGTGTACAGTTGCCTGAATCTGTTGTAGAGACTGAAGAAACTTTAACAGAGACTGATTGGTAATTTTTTTAAGGAGGGGCTACATTGGAATGGGTTAATATGGAGTATACTTGAGAAGTCTAGGTTTTTAAAAAGATGAAGTTGGCAAAGTTATTTTTTTACCTAGGGTATGTATTTTTTTAGGACACAGCCTCTCTTTTTATTATTGTGATAAGGTTTAGGAGCAAAATAAAAATGGTTTCTCAATTTGGTCTGTCCCTTTATTTCTCATTTTTGCTCTTGGAAATATTTTTAAGATTTTGGGAACCAGGACAAAGATCAATATTCTGTAACTTCTTCCTGTTGAGGTGGGCTGTAGAGATGTCCCCTCCCTATTTATTCCCAAGGGCACATATAGGAAATAGTGGGACTTTAACCAAATATTATTTGGATTTAATAAAACACCATGATAGAGCACAGGCAAAAATTATTAGGCAATGATGAAAAAGGCCATTGTTCCAGAAACAATGCTGGAAAAGTGCAAGCAATTCCATCTGAAGTCTTTGATATATTAATGTAAGTTGAAATATTTTTTTTTGTAAATTATTTATAGTAGTATTTTAATAAGGAAATACAGTTCCTTTTTTTAAATAACCAGTTATTTTACTATAGAACAAAAATATAGACAGCATACAAATAATTTTATTAGTTTTTTTAAGTTAGTATAACAGTGGCTGCTTGGGTCCGAAGGCAAGATGGCCACCCTTTTGTTGTATTGTCCAACTGTTTAGATGAGTATGTTACTGCCTTTATATGTGGACTGTACTTTTGTCCTAGCAGCCCCAAGTCTATTTTTTTTTTTTATAGCTGCTTGCTTGATTACTTATGAAAACTATTTCCTGGCCAATCAGTTTTTAGCATTTTACTGATAATTTAGAATGTTTAGTGGTTTGGAACCAACAATTTTAAATTAGTCATACTTATAACAAAGCACTTATATAAATAAAGATTATTCTGGTCTTGGCTAGGCTTGCAATTTTATAATGTTTGATGAAATGTATGTTGACAATTTTAAAGATTTTTAAAAATATTATTATTAATCATTAAAGTCATATGCACTTTATGAGTACTTATTTACTTGAAAGCCAATTTGGTAGCATGCTGGACAAAGCATATAACAGGTATACATGTAAACATAATTAAACAAATCTAGATTTAGTAACTTTTTCTTTAAATTTCAGCCATGAAACAGCAACAAATTTATTATTATTATTTTTTTAAGATATTCAAATTTAAATTATATTTCTGAAAAAATTGGAACCAGCCTACATGGCTAAATTTTGTCCCAGTAGACAGTTTAATAAAAACTGTGCAGGTTTAAATGATCTTTACATTTTTAGTTAGAACTGGTTGAACTTTATGAGTAATATCAATGAAAAAGGGAGAAAGAAAGCCAGGCTCGGTGACTCAGCCTGTAATCCCGTGCTTTGGGAGGCTGAGGTGAGTGGATTGCCTGAGCCCCAGGGTTCGAGACCCGCCTGGGCAACTTGGCGAGACCTCATCTCTACAGTAAATCAAAAAATTAGCCGGGCCTGGTATCGCGTGCCTGTAGTTCCAGCTACTTGGAAGGCTGAGGTGGAAGGATCACTGGAGCCCAGCAGGTCAAGGCTGCGGTGGCCGGGAGCAGCCACTGCACTCCAGTCTGGGTGACAGAGTGAGACTCCAACTCAAAAAAAAAAAAAAAAGAAAGAAAAAGGGAGAAAGAAAGGTAAAAACAAACTTAGAGAAAACTAAAAAATAAAATAAAATCAGGGTTCTGAAACCAAAAAACAGAATTATGCCCATAAACAGAACAAACAATACAAATTTAACCTGAGTAACATGAACATCCAGAGATTACAAATTGATTTTGCAGAGGGTTCGGAGCTTGCCCTTTGAGAGGTGTACTACATAATTCTCTGCGAACCTGGCAGAGAAGTTTCTTAACATACAGTTCAGGGGACTTGTAGGCTTGGAGGCCTTAGACCCCATATTGTTAAAACCAGTAAATCACAGGAGGCACCTGATGAGTAGCAGACTTCAATTACAAAGAGATAAGCAAAGGCTAATAAAAGTTAATAGCCTAAATGTCAATCTTGAGGTGTAGGAAAATCAAGTCATGTAGCAAAGAGCACAGCAAAGACACAAAGAACGGAAAGGGGCCAATGTTATAAGCAATCAGAAGTCAAAGAGGGTACCCAAACAGAAACCAAATCATAAGCAATCAGAAGTCTAAGTGGGTACCCAAACCGAAACCAAATACTAAACTGAGAAACTTAAAACAGAAACCAGATACTAAACCGAGACACTGTTCTACCAACATCTTGGGTCAACGAACAGAGTCTAAGGAGCAGCCTTATCAGGCTCCATTCTCCTTAACAAAGTTGTGGCCACATACAGATTAAACAGATTTTTACCTCTTAGGAGAACGCAGATGGACTCAGTAATTTTTTATGCCGGAGGAAATCAGCAGTCACTCCTTCTCTCTCTGAGTCAGATGAGAGGTTATGGGGCCCTGGAATGACTCAGGGGGCACTTCCCCTCTAAGAGCTCCTCCACTGAGCCAGGGAGAACTGGAGTGAGGCCATCTCCCGAGATTGGCTATTTTCTCACTGAGTCCTCCAAATGTTATAGTTGGATTGCAAAAAACGATGCCAGCACGCAGAGAGGGTCAAATTGTGAGTCCTTTGTTGACACTGGCAACTGAGAGCAGACTAGTGTCCCAAAGAACTTTCAGTCCCAAACAGAGTGAGTAGTGGGTATTTAAAGGCATAAACTATATAAGCTGTACAGTATGATTGATATTTCTTGGCCTTTACATTTGATTGATAAGGGTTATGAATGGTTACAGAATTTACACAACTAGGGAGTTTCCAACCACCAAAGTTACAGGAATGTGGGTGTGTGGGATGATTACCACGGGAAGGTTACATAAGGGGGTTATTCCTAGGTTGACATGGAAGATCGGTTACGCACTGGAGTCACTTATGTCAAGCAAGCTATTACAGGTTGTTATAGGTTTTTCAGATTAGATACTTCATATTTCAGTCTCACACAAATATGGAACAGAAAAAATATGTTGATGTTTTTTTAGATAATTATAAATATTTTTAATAATTTATCAAAACTTGACATATATTAGCTTCCTAAAAAAAATCTGTAATAAGTAATTATAAGCCTTGCCAAATAACTTTTCCCACTCTTCTACATTAAATTTCATATATCTATAATTTTGATACATTATGTATTGTTCTTTTGGGGAAATTGTGGCTTAGTGGGTAATGCATATCTTTCAAATATTGACACATTTTTTTAGACAATAACAACTATTCACATATGTTCATATCTCCACCAGTCTCACCAGAAAAGTCTTTAAATGTTGGAAGGTTATCATGTTCACAGAAGCAGATATGATTTTCCCAAAACTCTTTTTTTTGCTTGAAATCTTCAATTTTATTATTCACATCTAACAGTGTTATTTTTCTTTGTAAAATGTTAGTTTAAAAATATCTATCATATAATCAATTATTGTTGCTTAAAAGACTTTATATGTCAATTGTTGTTGTTTAATAGACTTTTAGTTTTTAGAGTACTTTTAAATTCACAGCTAAATCAAGCAGGGGGATGCACACCTGTAACCCCAGCACATTGGGCAGTGGAGGTGAGAAGATTGCCTGAGTCCAGGGATTCAAGACCATCCTGGGCAACTTGGCAAGACCTTATCTTTACAATAAATCAAAAAATTAGTCAGACATGGTGGTGCATACCTGTAGTTCCAGCTATTTGGAAAGCTGAGGAGAAAGGGTCACCTGGGTCTGTAGACCAGGGTGGCTGTGAGTGTTCCACTGCACTCCAACCTGGGTGACAGAGTAGAACTCCGACTCAAAAACAAACCAACAAACAAAAAATCACAGCTATACTGAGCACAAGGTGTAGAGGATTCCCATATATACCCTAGCATCATATGTGTATAGCTTACCTTATTATCATTGTCCCTTACCAGAGTGGGACATAGTTACAATTGATGAACTTAGCTTTGACACATTATTATTACCCAAAGTCCATAGCTTACATTAAGTTCAATCTTGGAGTTATACAGTCTATTGGTCTGAATAAAAGTATAACAACTTTTATTCATCATTATAATAGCACACAGAGTAGTTTTGCTGTCCTAAAATTCCTCTATGTTCCATCTATTCAATCCTTCTATACTTCAGCTCCTGATCTTTTTAATATCCTCATACTTTAGCCTTTTTCTTTTTTTATTTTTCTTTTATTTTCTTTTTTGAGTTGGAGTCTCACTCCGTCATCCATTCTGGAGTGCAGTGGCTGCTCCCGGCCACTGCAGCCTCGACCTGCTGTGCTCCGGTGATCCTTCCCCCTCAGCCTTCCCAGTAACTGGAGCCACAGGCACGCGCTACCACGCCCAGCAAATTTTTTGATTTATTGTAGAGATGAGGTCTCGCCAAGTTGTCCAGGCGGGTCTCGAACCAGCGGGCTCAGGCAATCCACTCACCTCAGCCTCCCAAAGCACGGGGTTACAGGCTGAGCCACCGAGTTCGGCTAGCCTTTTTCAAAATGTCATATATTTGGAATTATAAAGTACATTGCCTCTTCAAATCGGCTAATTTCACTTAGCAATATGTACTTAATGATCCTCCATGTCTTTTCGTGGCTTAATGGCTGAATTTTTTTTTTTTTTTGCCACTGCATAATTTTTTATTCTCTGTATATACCACCACTTATTTATCCATTCACTTTTGAAGGACATTTTGGTTGTTCCCAAGTTTTGGCAAGTACAAATAAAGCTGTCATAAACATTCACATACAGGCTTATGTGTGGACCCTTTGGATAAATCCCAAGGAAACACAATTGCTGGGTAATATGGTAAGACTGTGTTTAGTTTTTAGGAAACTTCCAAACTGTCTTTTGAAATGGCTATGCCATTTTGCATTTCCATCAGAACTGATTGAAAGTTTCTGCAGCTCTACATCTTCAATATCATTTAGTGTTTAGTTTTCTGGATTTGGGCCACTCTAATAGATGTGTAGTGGCACATTATTATTATTATTATTATTATTATTTAGTTTTCATTTCCCTGATGACATATGATATGTAGCATATTTTCATATGCTAATTTGCCATCTGTATGTCTTTTTTTGGTGAGGTTTCTGTTAAGGTTTTTGACCCATTTTTAAAAATCAAATTGTTTGTTCTGTTATTGTTGAGTTTTAATGGTTCTTTGTATATTTTGATAAAAGCTCTCTATTAGAAAAGTGTTTGAACATATTTTATCCCAAACTTTGGCATATCTTTTCTTTTTTTTAATAGTGTCTTTCATGGAGCAAAAATTTTTAATTTTAGTAATGTCTAGCTTATCAATTTTTTCTTTCATGACTTATGTCTACAAGTTGTATCTAAAAAGTCATCTCCAGAGTGTGTGTAGCATCTCGAGCCCACTGCCATAGTCACCTACAAGTTAGTGCTGATCATGTACAGGAGAAAGACTGCAACCTGAAGAGCCACTTCAGCAGTTGATGCAACTCTAACCTGAGGCTTAAGAAACATGAGGAGTTGAAGTGTGGCAGTAGGCATGGGACAATACTGGATATGACTTGTATATCTGTTTTACCTCTGTGCAGAACATAGTAATTTTGACAGTCTGGAAACTGCTAGATGCCATTAACCAAATATGAGGATTTGGCTTTTATGTGAGTGGTAATATGAGGGTCCAACTGGTCTCAATAAAGCAGAATCTTCTGCCAAACATTATGAGGACCAGGTAAAAATCTACAGATATTCCTATGACATTTCATCAACTCTAATGAATCTGACTATATTTCCATACTTTCTACAAAAACATCAGCAAGGATTGCAGGTATAAAACCTCACTGAAGATAAGGTACTATGTTGTTAGTCTGGAGGACATTTTTTTCTAGAGCACTGCCCTTTTGGAATGAAGAAATAGTTTTCCAGATTATGAAAGAGAAACAGATCCAGATTGCAAACCTTTATAACAGCCTTAGGACATTATCCAACATCTGGAGAGACTTTTTGAAGAGATTATCATAGAGATAAATCAATGGACTGGTATGCATAAAGCCATAGAAGCTGTAACTGCCTTGGGCATGGCCAAGATAATGAAGCAGGCAAATGATTATCCCCCAAAATACCCTCCTTGCCCATATTATTCTTTTGCATCTCTCCCCTACACATATCACATTGATTGCATCTATAAGCATTTTAAGTTAGACCTGCAGATGAGAGAAAGTGGCTCCAATTTTGTTATTTTAGCCAGTTTATCTTCTACTCCCACTTTCTTTGAATGATTTAGTCAGAATGGAACCTCTAGGCTGTGCATCCTAAGTCTAAGTCAAGGAAAGACTCTTTATTGAAGAGAGTTGAGAAGTAAATGACTCTGATGTTTTGGTTATTTTTTTCCTAAGCACCTGTTTGAGTAGGGGTAGGGAGGAACCATGCTACATTATGCCCAATGTAAAACCAAAGGAATTACTTGCAAAAAATTTTAAGTTTAATAATATCTAGCTTATCAGAGCCCAGTCATATATCTTCTAGTCAAGTTATCACTGTCTGGAGGACTCTGGTCATTCTAACAAAATATGAATGTAACTTGTATGATAATTAAACACACACACACACACACACACACACACACACGCACACACACACACAGATGTCCTCCCTGATGAGGAGCTGGCTCTGTAAGGATGGATTCAATCCTGAATGCTTAAATGTGCATTTAATTTTTTAAAAAACGTGTATATATACCAAAACAAAAATCCTTCTTGGATTTCTAACAGTAGTTGAAATAATGTTGCATGTAGTCAGCAGAAAATGCCATTTCTCACACCAACAGATATAAATTCCTTTAATTCTAAAATGCAAGGGTTCATCTTGAAGTATGTTTTATATTCCCTTCTCTGCTTTATTCTTTTGTGGTCATGAAATGCTACTTGATAATATCCAAATGTATCTTTCACATCTCTGCTTACATTATTTTCTGCTTTTGTATGCTGTTTGCTTTATTCATTAGATCCCTCTCTTAGCATATTAAAGTTGTTTTAAATTATTTGTCTGATTATTCCAGTATCTCTGTTATGCCTTGTTCTGATACTTTCTCTGATTTCTCATACTTGCCTTTTTCATCCTTATGTTTTTTTCTTGATAGCCAGACATGATGCACTTGTAAAAAGAAATGCTGTAAGATAGTCTTTAATAATGTAGTGATGAGGTGTAGGGGAAGGCTAAATGTTCTATTGTCCTATTATGTCTTTGACTACTAGTTAGCCTATACCTCTAGACAGTGAACTTCACAAATTCTTCTCAGTTTTTTATTTTGTTTTTGTACTCCTTAGGTGGAACAGAATGGCCAGAGGGTAAAAGAGTTAGGTATTTCCTTTCCTACAATTAAGTTGGTTCAGATAAATTCCAAGTAGGTTAGGCTCTGGTTAATTACGCAGACATTGTTAAGAAAAACAGAATGCTTTGGCTTATTTCAAAATTGTTCCTTTTTTTCCCTTCCCCTGCTGGAAGCATAAAGGTGTTTTTTTTTTCCCCCTGATATTCACTGTGAGAACATGGTAAAGATACAGGAAGTAAAATTCATGATAAAGTGACAACCTTGCTGTGACTAGGTCACCATGGAGTTTCTGATTACTCAGACTTGCCCAGCCACTAAGGCTCTAGGAACATGTGAATTACAGTTCATATTGCCCTACCTGAATAACGGCTCACGCAGAAGTTTCCTTTCTGCTAAGTTGTGAACTTCAGTATTGGCCTATATGTCTCTCTAATTTAGGGATAGTAATTTGCCTTTTGATCTTATTTTTTTAACAGATCTAAGAGGAGTGATGATGTTTCAGTTTGTTTAGTTTCTTGTTGTTGTTTGGTTTTTGGTTTTTTGCTTGTTATTGGGATGAAATGGTGATTTCCAGATTTCCTACATGCCAGGTGGGTGGGAAGCTGGAAGTCTTAATTGTCTTTCAGGTAAAAATGATGTTCTATGCATGCAAACAAACAAAACAGCAAAACAAAAACAAAAACAAAACACCAAAAACCCCCAAAATTACATAGCTATTTTACTTAGAAAAACTTTATGTTTCCCTATTAAGAATTTTTAACATGTATTTATCACGTTGTCATACAAAATATTTAAAGAGATGTGTACCCAATGGCAAATGTGTAATAATATCAATAAATTTGTATTGATTTATTAGGGAAATTTTAAGTAACATTAGGCACTTAATTTTTTGAATTGCAATTGCACATTGGTGGAGAATACTATATGCAAATGTCAACACATAAAAAGAAATAATTTTGCAGTGTTATTATAAAAATGGTTTTAACCTTGAGGTCTCCTGAAAAAAATCTCAGGAACTTTCAGGATTCTATGGCCCATATGTTGAAAATTCCTGCTCTAAAGGATGCTGGGAAACCAAATTAAAGTAAATCCATTTACCTACAATGAGGACTGTTGGCTGAAAGAAAAACAAATGTCTTATTAATTCAGATATTTACTTACAGAGCTCTTTGTTTTAGTAGTTATTCATTAATTGTAACAGAAACATTGATCTTAGAAGTTAGGGAATATGATGAAAAAATAAATAAATATTGGAATTGTCTGAGAATTTGAGAAATTGGAAGGAAAACAAACATACTGCAAACTAGAATTAAACTTCTAGACTTGATTAGATTTTTTATGCTGTGGCAAAAATACACAGCACAAGAGTTCTGGAGAAAGTGTCTATAAAAAACTAGAATGTTAGGAGCAATTATTTGTTCCCTATTGCTTTAGTAAAGTAGCAAAAGAAAGAAATGGGCTCAGGCCAAAAGTTGCCAAAGCTAGTAAGTGGTGATAAAATAGCATAGCATACAGAGATTTGGGGTACCAGCTTCAGAGACCCAAATGCTTTTGTTCTCAACATGGCAGAATACATGGCTTTTTCTTAGACTTTCTATTTGAAAGGTTTGTTTTTTTTAAGATTCTCAAGCCAAAAAAAAAGGAGGTTCGTGAATGCCAAATATAAAATTAAGAATACAACAAACAGTCTGTTGTTTTAGATGGCTTAGGGTAATTTTCACTGAAATGAAGAAGAAACACAAGCATGCAGAATACACCAAAAAAAAAAAAAAAAAAAGGAAAAGCATATTACATAATGCTGACTGAAAGCAAACAGAACAGAAGCCTGTTAAGTCTTGAAAATTATGTGCTAAAAAAACATAAATTTGGCTACCATAGCACTCTTTAAACACCATGAAGAAAGATATATATTTTTTAATATCTGCTACAAAAAGAATCATAAAGAGGACTACACTAAGATGATTATATATTATTTGCCCTCAAAGAGGGCAAAGTAACAGTTCACAAAATAAATGGGAAAATAAAATTATATCCAGACAGCAGAACCAGAGATGGCAAGACAAAGTAAGAGATTTATTTCAGGAAGTTTCATAATTCTTGTTCAGATTAATTTAATAGATGGTATCAATTAATAACTGTTTTCCAGCATTCTCGTTTTTTTTTTTTGTTTGTTTTGTTTTTTGTTTTTTGATGTGGGATACTATTCAGGGTTAGGTATACAAATGGTCATTATGCAGATAACCTTGTTGATAAGGTGGGCCCCCCTCCCCTGGCAGTTTCCCACTACTGCCAATCTGGCATTCCCCAAGTAGTTTCCAAGTATTGCCAATCCCTTTATTTTTGTATTATGATATTCAAGGTCTGCTTATGAGTGAGAACATGTGGTACTCAGTTCTTTGTTTCTGTGATAGATCACTCATTATTATAAACTCTAAGACCATCCAAGTTGCTGTGAAGTTCATAATTTATTTTTTCTTCATGGCTGCATAATATTCTATCATGTATATGTGCCACATTTTTTAAATCCCGTCCTCTTTCAAGGTCAGCATGGTTGGTTCCATGTTTTTGCTATTGTAAATAATGCTGCAATAAACATGCATGTGCAGGTATCTTTTTCATAGAGTGATTTGAGTTCCTCCGGATATATTCCCAGTAGTGGGATTGTGGGGTCATAGGGAAGGTTGATTTTTAGATCTCTTAGGAATCACCAAACTGTTTTCCACAGAGGTTGTACTGGTTTACACTCCCACCAAAGTTGTAGAAGTTTTCTTTTTCCCCATATCCTCTCCAGCATCTGTTGATTCTTGAGTTATTGATGATGGCCATCCTGACTGGAGTTAGATGGTATCTCAGTGTGGTTTTCATTTTCATTTCTTTGATGACTAGTGAGGCTGAGTGTTTTTTCATGTATCCGTTGGCTGCTTGTATGTCTTCTTTTGAGAAGTATCTATTTATATCTTTTGCCCACTATGTGCACTTGTATGAAAACAAACTTGATAACCTAAATGAAATGGAGGACATTCTGACATCACTCAACCTCCCCAAGTTGAAACAGAAGGAAATCAAGACCCTAAATAGACCAATAGCAACCCAGGAAATTGACAATGTCATAAGAAAACTATCTACAAAAAAGCCCTGGACCAGATGGCTTTACAGCAAATTACAAAAAACATACAAGAAGGAGCTGATATCAATCCTATTGAAAGTATTCCAGGTAATTGAGAAAGATAGAACTCTCTCCAAATCATTTTATGAAGCTAACATCATATTGATATCCAAACTGGGTAAAGATCCAACAAAGAAAGTGAACTTAGATGTTAACATTCTAAGCAAGGTTCTATCAAACCAGATCCAACAAGACATTTCAAAAATTATCCACCATGGCCAAGTAGGCTTCATCCCCAGGATGCAGGGCTGGTTTAACATCCGCAAGACCATAACTGTAATTAAATACATCTACAAATGTAAAAAACAAAACCCACATGATTATATTATTAAACATGGAAAAGATTTTTGATAAAATCCAGCACTCCTTCTTGATAAAAACCCTGGAATATCTAGGCATTGATGGAATATACCTCAAAATTGTAAGAACCATCTATGAGAAACCCACTTACAACAAACTACTAAACAAACAGAAATTGAAAACGTTTCCTTTCATTTTTGATTAACTGTTCTTATAAAAGTTATATGCATACCACATGTTGGAAGGGGTATTTAGTTTGGAGCTATAATATATTCAAAGTGTATTAAATGCTTTTAGGTCATAAGAAACCATTTCTAAACTAATGGAGATGTCTGTGCATTACACTGACATTTGAAGTAAGATTAATACGATAACTGTATGGGGATTTGACTCTCTCAGGAGGGGGTAAACCTATTCCATGCATGAGTCCTATGGTCTGTCAGAAAGACAGACTATGGTGTAATCTCTAGCACTAGACAATGCAAAGTTGGTTCTTGTCTGCCATGGAATTTTAGTTGTTGAAGGTTAAAGATTTTTAGTAAAGTTTATTACTTAGCCTCCATTGTTGGTTGTTAGACTTGGTCAGTGAAATGGGTGAACAAAATATTGAGTGCTAGTGACACCTCAAGACATTAGACCATTGAATTACTTTCCATGTTTCTTCATCCCTTCAACAGAAATATAGATAGACAATGTCATTTCTTTGACCACCCAGATAACAATAATGACACAGACAATGGCAAAGCCATGCAATGGAAGAAACTTGGATCCTTGAGTGACTATATAAAGTAAAGCTAAATGAGGACCTTGTCTATTCACTTTAAGTTGGCTACATGGGAGGTAATTTTTTTTTCTTCAATGACCAAATAATTTGTGAGAATCTTTACTACAGTTGACTGGCTTTTGTCCTATTTTAGGATTATATAAATATAACATTTAATATTACAGAAGCCCAGGGTCAGAGAGAATATAATATAAAATTCAACCCAGGAAATTTACAGATATCTTTGAGAAACTTAAGAATTACATATAATTATATAATTCAAGTTTAAAGTTGGACCATGTTGGCTGGGCTTGGTGGTTCAGTCTGTAATCTCAGACTGAGTGGATTGCCTGAGCTCACAAGTTCCAGATGAGTCTGGGCAACTTGGCGAGACCTCATTTCTACAATAAAAATAAAAAATTAGCTGGGTGTGGTAGTGCACGCCTGCAGTTCTGGCTACTTGGAAGGCTGAGGCAGAAGGATTGCCAGAGCCCAGCAAGTCGACGCTGGGGTGGCTGTGAGCATGCAATTGCACCCCTGCCTGGGCAATGGAGTGAGACTGCAACTCAAAAAATAAAATAAAATAATAAATAAATAAATGAATAAATAAATAAATAAAATTGGACCATATCTAGTTGCAAAGAATGAGATTTCATTATTGAAACTGTGTTTCACATGAGTGACAACATGATTTTAAATTTTTATTACAAATGTGGGGTAGAGTCGGATGGAGATTAGAGATTGAGATAAGTTTAGCAATGGACTGAAATCAGAAATGAAGAGAAAGTCAGTGACTCCTATAGTGTTAGTTATTTGTTAAAATAAATCAATGGTATACATTTTAAACATTAATTTGTTGCTAAAATTTAGCATTTAATTAAAATGTTTAATTTTCTAATACCCTTCCATATTAATCACACACACAACACACACAAACACACACACACACACACCTATACACGTTCTTTTCTTAATTTCTAAAACAGTAAAAATATACTACTTTGAAAGATCTTTTTAGGTATTAGGTTTTGCAAAGTTAATTACAGTTTTTGCATTGTTGATACTTGCTATTTGGTATTCAAATACATTCTTAAATAGATGTGGTCACATTATAAATCATCTTAATGTTCATTTCTCACTTTAATTTTTTGCTAATGACATTACTTTCTGTTTATTTTATATTTATTTTAGACTATGGAAATTATGTTAGACAAAAAGCAAATTTTATTCAAGTTCAAAATTGATCATAAAGCAGTGGAGACTACTGGCAGTATCAACAGTGCATTTGGTCTAGGAACTGCTAATGAACGTTCAGTGCAGTGGTGGTTCAAAAAGTTTTACAAAGAAGACAAGAGCCTTGAAGATGAGGAACTTAGTGGCCAGCCATCGAAAGTTAACAACAACTAACTGAGGGCAATCACGAGAAATTGCTGAAGATCTCAACGTCAACCATTCTCCAGTTGTTCAGCATTTGAAACAAATTGGAAAAGGTGAAAAGCCTTGATAACTGGGTGCTTCATGAACTTACCAAAAAAAAAAAATTGTTGTTTTGAAGTGTCATCTTTTCTTATTCTACACAACAACAGTGAACTATTTCTAGATTGGATTGTGATGTGCGACAAAAGGTGTATCTTATATGACAACTGGCAGTGACTAGCTCAGTGACTGAACAGAAAGAAGCTCCAAAGCACTTACCAAAACCAAACTTGTACTAAAAAATGGTCATGGTAACTGTTTGGTGGTCTGCTGCCAGTCTGATCCACTACAGCTTTCTGAATCCCTGCGAAACCATTACATTAGAATAGTATGCTCCAAAAATCAATGAGATTCACTGAAAACTGTAACATCTGCAGCCAGGATTGGTCAACAGGAAGGGCTCAATTCTTCTCCAGGAACAGGCCCGACTGCATGTAGCACAATCATTGCTTCAAGAGTTGAACAAATTGAGTCATGAAATTTTACCTCATCTGCCATATTCATCTGACCTCTCCCTAACTGACTACCACTTCTTCAAGCATCTTGACAACTTTTTGCAGAAAAAATGCTTCCATAACCAGCGGGGTACAGAAAATGCTTTCCAAGAGTTCGTAGAATCCCAAAGCACAATTTTTTTTTAATGCTACAGGAATAAACAAATTTATTTCTCATTGTCGAAATGTGTTGGTTGTAATGGTTCATATTTTGATTAATAAAGCTGTGTTTGAGCCTAGTTATAATGATTTAAAATTGACAACCCAAAACCACATTTACATTTGCACCAACCTAATAGAGACTTCTCTATGTTAAAAATCTCTACAGAAAATGTTGAGCTGAAGATTATGTTTACACTAACCAAGGAAAGCTATTTTTTCATGTTCTTATAAACATTAAAAATAATAAAGTAAAGTGAAACTGAGATCAGCGTTCTACCATTAGTTTGCTGTCTTCACATTTCCAGGAAGAGTTCTTTTTTTCTTTGTATGATCAAAATTTTATGGAAAATTATATTTTTACATATCAGGAAAATAAAAAAGATATAGAACTCATGACAGATTTTAATGTTACCTAGAATGTGCTTAAAATATACATTATTGAATAACTAAATCCTGTCTAAAATTTACCCTAAATGCAAGAACTAGATCTAATTTCCACTAGGTACTTTTTTTTGTTTGTTTGTAAAAATGACAGGACAATATTTATAAGATATAAGTAGAGGATAAGGAAGATATGTAAAACAAAAGAAAACTGAAGTAAGGAGGTATTAGAAAGAGTACAAAAAGACTTTGGACTATGAATGTTCTCACTACTTGATGTCAGGAAAGGAATAAAGACAATTTATGTTGTCACAGTACAGTTTTCATTTTAAAAGATTTTATAAGAAATGAATCTTTTATTGTATCAACCCTGTAAATCCTAAAAAATCACAAGCACAAAAGCATTCCTTTTTGTTTGATGTATAGAGCACATTTGGGGTATATTGCTGTGTATGATATATGTAAAAGTGCTACAAATCTTTTTTCCTGGGGTCTTTTGGTTGCCTAGTAACAGAGGAATGGAAGGAGTGGTAAAAATAGGTCACCATTAAGTGAGGGATTTTCTTTTTTTATATCAGGAAATATCATTTGGGGATAATAATAGACATAAATCATGGATATTCTGTGCTTTGCTCTGAGACAGCCTATGATCTATGAGCATTATCAATATTTTTCTATCATTCTTCAGCACTTTTCCCTTTCTGTGGAAATGTTAAACATGGTGTAATTCATTTTTCTTATGTTTTCATAAATGTTAAGAACTTTTAATAGCCTATGAATACCTCAAATTTTATATGAAATAAAATAATAGTTATTACACTTTTAGAGACTGCCAGTGTTTATCACAACAATAATAACTATTTTGGGGCTTACAAACACAAAGGAGTCATTCTTCCTATGCAAACAAAATAAAATACAAAATATATTACTTCATTTAAGTTTTGATTTAATGCTAATGGTTAATGTAAGTATCTAGGACATTTAATTTAGACTGATTTAAGTAATCATTCTGAAGGTATGCTACATTAGTTATAATCACAGTTTAGTGATATTCTAATTATGTGTTTGTTTATATAACATAGCTTAGTCTGAAACCATTGAGGGTTTCTTACATCTTAGAAAAGACAAAAACACAATATTGACTTATTTTTTACAATGGCTAGGCATAATGTGGGGTTCTACTTTCAGATGCCCAGATAACAATAAAAAACTTTAAACAAAATGTATTTTAAAAATTAAATTATCTGAAGACACTACAGAACAACCAAAAGAGGAAAAAAAAGCTAGAAATAAATGCCAATTAAAAAAAAAAGAAAACTGTACTATGGTAGATTTATATTTATACGACTTTTTGCATAAAGACATAGCACAGTTTACACATTAGAAATCCAGCTAAAAGCAATGATGCTATTGGTAACAAAGAGCTTTCATTGCTGCTGATATGGGAAAAGTACCAAGTAAGTAGAAAGAAATACCAAGATTCTAAGTGACCAGAAACAGGTGGAAGACTAAGAGAACAAAGAAAAAATTTTTGCTGCTGCCCATCATGGAGAAGGCAAAGTTCTGAGTTGAGTACTGTCAGGGTAGATATCAGGTAGCACAAAATCACCGTTACCCAGGAAAAGACAAAAAAACAGAATCTAGAGTTTCTAAAATCTTCCATTCATAATGCCTAGTCAAAAGTAAAAACAAGCAAAAATATTAGACATAAAATAGCAAGCCATAATTAACATAAAAAATCAATAAAAATTGATTCTGTTGGCATATGAATTATAATTAATGGTTAAAAAAAGTAAAGGAAAGTATGGTCACAATGTATTAACAGGTGGGTAACTGCAACAAACAAATGGAAACTATAAAAATATATCAAATGTAAACCCTAGAAAAAAATTGTACAGTAGCTGAAAAGGAAATTTCAAAGGTTAAGATTCACAATGACTAGGAAATAGCAGATGAATAAAAATATTCATCTCTATAATGAAAAATTATGAGTTTATGTAATCATTAAATAGCCAATGTGAAGAACATATTCAAACATTTAAAAATAGCAAAGCATTACTAAGCTGTGAAACAATATTACACATGTATAAGTGCCATTGTAGTTATAGAGTTAAGAGGGGAAAATATTTTAAAAACGAAAAGAAATAAAGGCTGAATTTATGTTTTCATTTGGTAAAAACTATTAACTTCCATAGACAGGAAGCCCAGCAAATCCAAAGCAAGACAAATAGGAATATGTGGATACACAAACCTAGAGAAAGAAATAAGTAGAATTAGATGAGGAAAAAAATCACATCAAACCAATTTTAAAAAGAGGGAATCTTGAAAGCAGACAAAAAATCACATTAAATATAAAGCAACAATGTAAACAGTATATTTCAGTTTTCAAATATACAAAACTTGCAACAGAAGATAATAGAATAGAATCCCTAAAATATTGAAATAAAAACATGTCAACATGTAATTCTATTTTTTAATTTAAAATGTTTAAATAGAATAAAATTGATGTAGTTTTATTATAAATGAAATCTGAAATAATTGTTCATCACTAAAAGCGTTACAAGAAATTCAAAAGCAAGACCTCCATGATGAAATTAAATGACAAAAGATGAAGCTTAAATCTTTAGAAAAGAATGAATACAAAACAAAAGTGAGATGATGAATAAAAGACAGAGAGGTTCTCTTTTAATTAATTTTCAGTACATTATTATTTAAATAAAATATTATTATACTTAATTGAGGTGTTTTTGAAATATTTAGATACAGTATATATGATTCATGACATATCGGAAATCTTGTATATAAATTGAACTGTACTGATAGAAACTTTTTATATTTGAAGAGAAGTTGAAAAATACTTACTCTAATTTTACTCTGACAAATAAAGTATTAATAATCTCTCCTATATTTACTTTATGAAACAGTACTGAAAAGAATAACTAAATCTTTAATAGAATGATTACAATGCCTTACTAAATATATTTATTCAAAGCAATTGAAGACAGAAAAAAGGAAGTAACAGAGAAACAGCAGACCATACATCTACTTCTGTCCAAGATGTAGTAACATAAACTGGGTTTACTTTTTCATCTGAAAGAAAAAAAATCAGAAATAGTAGATAAAACACAGGTTTTGAAGACACTGAACATCAAGCAAAGACAGACATCCCTGAGAGACATGGTACAAATGAAGTGAACTGGATTATTTCTCATTTTCCTGCCATGAGTGATTTTCCAGGATGTGGTGCAGTGAGCAGGAAACTCGGTTTAGATGGAGTCACCAAGTAAAGGGGATGAATTTTCAACTGTGTGTGAGAAGTCAATACCCCCATCCCTCATGTTGCTCAAAAGTCAGCTATATCTTAAATTGGCTAAAAATTCCTCCATTTTGAGGCATTAAATCATGTTAAAACGTAAAATCACCATGGAGGATTGTCTCACAGCATCTTTATGCAAATAATCTTGTACTCATTATTTGTACCAAACAAAAATTAATTTAAAGTAAATCATAGCCGGGCTCGGTGGCTCAGCCTGTAATCCCACGCCTTGGGAGGCTGAGGTGAGTGGATTGCCTGCGCCCGCGGGTTCGAGACCTGCCTGGGCAACTTGGCGAGACCTCATTTCTACAATAAATCAAAAAAATTAGCCGGGCATGGTAGCGCTGTGCCTGTAGTTCCAGCTACTTGGAAGGCTGAGGCGGAAGGATCGCGGGAGCCCAGCAGGTCGAGGCTGCGGTGGCCGGGAGCAGCCACTGCACTCCAGTCTGGGTTGACAGAGTGAGACTCCAACTCAAAAAAAAAAAAAAAAAAAAGAAGGAAAGAACTGTGCCTGATACATAGTAGACATGCAGTATATTCAAAACATGGTGAATAAGTTGCTAGAAAACTCAGCAACTGCTGGGCGTGATGGCTCAAGCCTGTAATTCCAGCACTTTGGGAGGCTGAAGCGAGGGGATTGCCTGAGTTCAGGGGTTCGAGACCAGCCTGGGCAACATGGCGAGACCTTATCTTACAATAAATAAAAAAATTGGCTGGGTGTGGTGGCACACACCTATGGTTCCAGCTACTTGGAAGGCTGAGATGGAAGGATAATCTGAGCCCGAAAGGTCGAGGCTGCAGTGACTGTGAGTGTGCCACTGCGCTCCAGTCTGGGCAACAGAGTGAGACTACAACTCAAAAAGAAAAAAGAAAGAAAACTCAGCAACCTACTACCTTTTAGGTCTAAGTTTAATAGGATTCTGCATTGTCCAACCCTCCCCAGCACCTTCAATTCAATTCAGTTTTTTTTTTTTGAGTTGGAGTCTCACTCTGTCTCCCAGACTGGAGTGCAGTGGCCGCTCCTGACCACTGCAGCCTCGACCTGCTGGGCTCCGGCAATCCTTCTGCCTCAGCCTTCCAGTAGCTGGAACAACAGGCACGCGCTACCACACCCGGGTAATTTTTTTGATTTATTGTAGAGATGAGGTCTCACCAAGTTGCCCAGGCGGGTCTTGAACCAGCGGGCTCAGGCAGTTCTCTCACCTCAGCTTCCCAAAGTGCTGGATGGAAGGTTGACTGATCCTGCTGTTTGGTTACTGATGCAAGCCACCTCTGAGTGAATATCCACCTTAGAGTGAAGATTTTATAACAAGATGCTTTATGCAGGTTTGAGGACTTCCTCAACCTTACATGAGCAGGTTATGTGGATATTTTTTGCCCACTTACTAATAAATATTTTGGCGGCCAGGCTCAGTGGCTCAGCCTGTAATTCCGCGCTTTGGGAGCCAAGGTGAGTGGATTGCCTGAGCCCATGGGTTCGAGACCCGCCTGGGCAAATTGGCGAGACCTCATCTCTACAATAAATAAATTTAAAAATTTATTTTTTTAATAAATAAAAAATAAACTCAAAAAAATAAATAAATAAATAAATTCTGGGGTTTTTTGAGGTCCC
>CAUYQG010041536.1:0-11612 GCA_963574415.1 Tarsius wallacei | reverse complement strand
CTTATGGCCTGTGGGTTTCGGGTTCTGTTCAGGAATTGGATGCCAGTTCCAATTTCCATGAGGGTATGCCCTTCATTTTCAAGGATTCTTATGGTTTTAGGTTTTACATTTAGGTCTCTGATCCATTTAGAGTTAATTTTTGTGTATGGGGACAGGTAGGGGTCCTGCTTTAATCTTCTGCATGTGGTCAGCCAGTTTTCCCAGCACCATTTACTGAATAGGTTCTCCTCTCCCCATTGGTAGGTAGTGGAGGCTTTGTCGAAGATGAGTTGGTTGAGAAATTGAGGTTTTGCTTCTGGAATCTCGATTCTATTCCATTGGTCTATGTGCCTGTTCCTGGACCAATACCAAGCTGTTTTGATGATTGTAGCTTTATAGTAGAGTTTGAAGTCTGGTAGTGTGATACCGCCTGCTTTGTTTTTTTTTGCTGAGGATTGTTCTGGTTATTCTTGGTCGTTTGTGTTTCCATATGAATTCCTGTGTTGTTTTTTCTAGGTCCGAGAAGAATGTTGCTGGTAATTTGATTGTATTTCTTTACTCCACTAATAAGCAAACAGAAACCCAAATAAAAAGCACAATTCCATTCACAATAGCCACAAAAAAAATGAAATACCTTGACATCTTCCTAACCAGGGAGGTGAAAGACCTTTGCAAAGAAAACTACAAAACACTGCTCAAAGAAATTAAAAGGGATACAAACAAATGGAAAAATGTCCCATACTCATGGATTGGAAGAACCAACATTGTGAAGATGTCCATCCTATCTAAGGCAATCTACAGATTCAACGCAACCTTAATTTCTTAACCAACACATCTTTGACAACCACTGAGGAGAGGAGAACCTATTCAGTAAATGGTGCTGGGAAAACTTGCTGATCACATGCAGAAGATTGAAACAGGACCCCTATCTATCAGCATACACAAAATTAACTCTAAATGGATCAAAGACTTAAATGTAAAACCTCAGACTATAAGAATCTTAGAAAATGCAGGAAACAACCCTTATGGAAATTGGAACTGGCAACCAATTCCTGAACAAAACCCCAAGTGCCCAGGCTGTAAGAGATAAGACAGACAAGTGAGATCTCATCAAACTGACAAGCTTCTGCAAAGTGAAAGAAACCATCCAGAGAGCAGGGAGATAGCCCACAGACTGGGAAAAAAATTGCCAAATTTTAATCTGACGAAGGCCTAACATCCAGAACTCAAACATGCTGGGGAAAAAAAAGTCCCATTAAAAAGTGGGCAATATAAATGAATAGACACTTCTCAAAAGAAGATATACGGGCAACAGACACATGAAAAAATGCTCAACCTCACTCATCATCAGAGAAATGCAAATCAAAGTCAAATACAGATACCACGAAACCCCAATAAGAATGGCCATCATTAATAAAACAAACAACAATAGATGCTGGTGAGAATGTGGAGAAAAAGGAAAACTTCTATGCTGCTGGTGGGAATGCAAACTAGTGCAACCTCTTTGGAAAACAGTGTGTTGATTTCTGAAACAACCAGAAATTGACCTTCCATATGACCCAGCAATTCCTTTATTGGAAATATATCTGGAAGAACTCAAATCATTCTACAAAAAAGGTATCTGCACACGCATGTTTTTGCAGCACTATTCACAATAGCAAAACCATGGAACCAACTATGCTGCCCATCAAAACTGGACTGGACAAAAGTGCAGTATATAGATATAATGGAATGTTATGCTGCCATAGAGAAAGACAAACGTATGGACTTTGCAGCAACTTGGATGGGTTTAAAGTCTATCATACTCAGTGATATATCACAAAAACAAAAACAGAGTAGCATATGTTCTCACTCATCAGCAGACCTTGAACAATTATCATAATACTATAAAAAAGGGATTGGCTGTAGTGGGAAAGCTGTTAGGAGGTGGGGGTCGGGATTGGCAGTTGAGGGAAACTACCAGAAGAGGGAGATACACCTCATCAACAAGAGTGCCTGCATAACGAACATTTGTATACCCAACTCTGAATTGTACCCACATCATTAATATAAAATTTTTTAAAAAATAAATAAAAATAAAAGAAAAATTTGACTACTCTAGCTGGGTGTGGTGGTACATGCCTGTAGTTCCAGCTACTTGGAAGGCTGAGGTGGAAGAATCATCTGAGCCCAGCAGTTCGAGGCTGCTGTGGCCATGATCGTTCCACTGCCCTCCAGCCTGGGCAACATAGTGAGACTCTAACTCAAACAAACAAACAAACAAACAAACAAACAAAAACCACTACTACTCACAGATTGGTAACATTGCTAAAACAGAAATTATTTTTTAAATTGAGATAAAATTATTTGCAGTGAAGTATTCAGATCTCAAGGTATAATTAAACGTTTTGACAAATCCATATCTCTATATAATCCTGACCCTAGTCAAAATATAGCATATTTTCATTATCTCAAAAAATTTCCCAAACCATTTTCAAGACAATACTTATTGATCATAGGCAACCACATTCTGATTTTCTATGACCATAAATTGGTTTCTCCTATTCTTGAACTTTCTCTAAATGGAGTCATACAACATGTGCTATTTATATCTGGCTACTTTCTCTGAAAACAATATTTTTGAGATTCATCTATGGTGTTGAATGTACAATAGTTTGTTTTTTATTTATTTTTTGGCTGAGTTGTATTCCACTGTATGGCTATATCACAGGGTTGTGTTGTTGCTGCTGTTGCTTATTTTATTTGTTTGGGTTTTTGTTTGTTTGTTTTTTAAATTTTTATTATAAAGATGTGGGGTACAATTCAGGATTAGGTATATAAACATTGATCATGCAGGTACCCTTGTTGATGAGGTATGCCCCTCCCTCCCCTAGCAGTTTAATGCATTCTACTTCCATAGACATTTGAGTTGTTTCTAGTTAAGAAACATCTAAAGATGTTACTATAAGTATTCTTGTGCAGTTACTTTTTGCGAATAAATATCTCATATGTCTTGAGTAAATGTTGAGGAATGCAATTAATAGGTCACAGGAATGGTCCATATTTAACTATTAAAAAGTCTTAAACTTTACTACAAGACTACAGTAATCCAAATATATTGGTATTGGTACAAAAAATAGGCAAATAGACCAATGGAACAGGATAGAGATTCCAGAAGCAAAGTCTCAATTTCTCAACCAAATCATCTTTGACAAAGCCTCCAACAACACCACTGGGAAGAGGAGAACCTATTCAGTAAATGGTGCTGGAAAAACTGGTGATCACATGCAGAAGATTTAAACAGGACTCCTACCTATCATCATACACAAAAATTAACTTTAAATGGATCAAAGACCTAAACGTAAAACCTCAACCTATAAGAATCTTAGAAAACACAGGAGACAGTCTTATGAAAGTTGGAACTGGCAAGAATTCCTATTCAGAACCCTAAATACCTGTACCTTAAGAAATAAGATAGACAAGTGGGACTTCATCAAACTAACGAGCTTCTGCAAAGTAAAATAAACCATTAAGAAAGCAGGGAGACAGCCCATAGAAAGGGGAAAAAATATTTGCCAACTGTATATCTGACAGGGGCCTAATATCTAGGATCTACAAGGAATTCAAATGCACTGAAAGGGGGAAAAAAAAAAGCCAAACAGCCCCATTAAAAAGTGGGCAATATACATGAATAGACACTTCTCAAGAGATATACGGGCAGCCAACAGACACATGAAAAGATGCTCAGCCTCACTCATCATCAGAGAAATGCAAATCAAAACCACATTGAGATACCTCCTAACCCCAATAAGAATGACCATCATTAATAAAAACAAACATCAACAGATGCTGGTGAGGATGTGGAGAAAACGAAATGCTTCTAAACTGTAGGAGGGAATGCAAACTAGTGCAACCTCTTTGGAAGACAATGTGGTGATTTCTGAAAGAACTAGAAATTGACCTTTTATATGACTTAGCAATTCCCTTATTGAGAATATACCTGGAGGAACTCAAATCATTCCATAGAAAAGATACCTGCACACATATGTTTTTTCACAATAGCAAAAACATGGAACCAACCATGTTGCCCATCGAAGTTGGATTGAATTTAAAAAATGTGGCACATATACACAATGGAGTATTATTCAGCCATAAAGAAAGATAAACATATGGACTTCGCAGCAACTTGGATGGATTTAGAGTTGATCATACTCAGTGATCTATCACAGAAACAAAGAACAGAGTACCATATGTTCTCACAAGCAGATCTTGAACAATTATCATACTATAAGAAAGGGTTTGGCGGTAGTGGAAAACTGTCAGGGGAGCGGGGTTAGGATTGGCAGTTGAGAGAAACTACTAGAGGAGGGAGGGGCATACCTCATCAACAAGGGCACCTGCATAATCAATATTTGTATAAATAACTAAATTGTAACCCACTACTTATTATTAAAAAAGACTAAATAAATAAATAAGTCTTAAAGTCTCCAAGGTAGTTGTGCTGTTTTACATTCCTACCTGCTTGCCAATATTTGATATTCTGTCTTTTTGCATCTATTAGAGTAGCGTGAAGTACTAACCACATTTGCTTTTGATTTGCATTTTCTTAATTACTAATGTGGTGAGCAACTTTTCATGTGCTTACTGGCAATTTCTGTTGACATTATTAAAATGTGTTTACGTCTGTTGTCCAACTTTTATTGCTGTTATTGATATGTAAGAATTATTCATGTATTCTAGATACAAGTCATTGTCGAATGATAGGTAGATAGGTAGGTAGATAGATACATAGGAAAGCAGATACATAGATAGATAGATAGATAGATAGATAGATAGATAGATAGATAGATACAAAACATATTTTGTAAATCTTTAATTTGTTTTTGTCAATTTTTTCATTTTCTTTGTTTTAATAACAAGTTAATTTGATAATGTAACATTTCTGTATTTTTTAAATTTTTGTTTATTAGTTTTATATTTTCTTTGAGAAAATATATACTACAAAGTAAAAAGGTTTATCTTTATAAGTTGTATGGTTTTCTGTTTATATTCATAATTTATCCTAAATTAATAAGTGTTTATGGTAACAGGACAAGAATTTTTTCCACTATGTGTCTTATTTTACTACCATCATTCATTGAAAAAGAAAGAAAAGAAACTTTTACATCCACCACCCCACCAAATAGACTTAATGGCTTTATCAAAAATCAGTTCTATTTCTGTACTCTGTATTCTGTTCCTGAGATCTTCTGTCACTGTTTTTTAGATCTCACTCTTTTACTGACTGCAGCTTTACTGTAAACTTTGAAATAGAGATGAGTAAGTTCTCTAACGTTGTTCATTTCAAAGATTATTTTGGCTATTCTACATATTTAAAATGTGTGCATAATTTTGTAATCAGCTTGTCAATTTCTATAAAAAAAGGACTTTTGAAAAAAAATTTTCAATGTTAAGTGAAATCTGTAGAACGTTATTGGGAAGAAATTGCATCTTATTTATACTGAGTCTTCTCATCCATGAACCAATATTATATCTTTGTTTATTTATGTTTTATTATTATTTTCAGCAAGTTATTATAGTTATTTTAAACATGTGGAGTGCAATTCTGTTTAGGTACATTTTTTGTTAAATTTGTTCTTGCGTATTTTATTATTTCTGATTTTAATGTAAACTCTGTTTCTACTTATTTTCAACAATTTTAGGGCTATAGTGCTAGAGTATAAAACTGATATTTGTGTATTGTACTTGTATACTGTAACCCTTTCTAAATTCAATTATTAGGGCTTACTAAGACTTTCTTTATGGAAAGTTCTGTCTGCTATGAATAATGACAATTTTGTATCTTCCTTTCTAATATGTTGGTTTTGATTTTTTTCTTATCTTATCTTTGCTAAAATATCCAATATAACAAACATAAATCCTGAGAAAGAACTTACTTGCCTTATAATCTCAGGGCATAAATATTTAATATGTTATCATGAAGTATGACATCAACTCTAAATTTTATAGGTACCACTTATCAAATGAAGAAAGTTCCTTTTTATAGCACATTTGTTTACAATTTTATTTTTATTTTTCATTATAAATGATTATAAATATTGGATTTCATCACTTTTTTGAGTCTGTTAAAATAATCATGTTTTTCTCCTTACTCAATGACATTAATTGGTAAATGACATTTATGGATTCTTGATTGTTACATTAACTGTATTCCTGAGATTATCTCCACTTGGTTATATAGTATTATACTTTTATGTTTTGCTGTATTTGTTTTGCTAATACTGTGAAAGAATTTTTTTATATCTAAATAATTATATTGGCTAATAACTTAATTTTTTTAGCATTTTTTTATCAGCTTTTGGTATCTATGTCCTGTGATTCTCTTAAAATAAGTTGGAAAGTATTTCCCCTAGAAGAAATTTATCTGCAGGAATTTTTGGAATAATAGCATTACCTTTTACCTAAATATTTAATAGAATTCACCAGTGAAGAAATCTAAACTTTAGTATTATTTGGAAATGATTTTAATTATCAGTGTAATAGATATAGTGCTTTTATACTTCCTATTTAAGGCTGAGTTATATTTAGTTTGATTTTTTTAATCTAACTTATAATGTTATTGGTGTAAAGATTTTCCTAACATTCCTTCTTTATACTTTTATTATTCACTTCTTGTAGAATTTGTAGAAATATTCTTTCCTGATTATAATTTGTTTCCATTCTCCCTCTGTCTCTTTCTCTCTCTCTTTCTAAGTGTTTATCAATTTTTATCAATCTTTGCCTTTGTTGCATTTCTCTATTAATTTACTTTGATTATTCTATTTATTCTCCTTCTTGTATTTATTATTATCTTGATTAAATTTAGGGCTAATTTTCTCTTTTTACCCCTAGTTTTGTAAGGTAGACTCTTTGACCATTATCTTTAATTCTTTAAAAATGTTTCTATGATAAAGATTAATACTTATGTCAAAATTCTCATCAAGATATATGAAAAATGATATTAGAAGAAATATCTGGCTTTTTGTTAGTTAATTCAGAATGCCTTAATATTAGTAGAGGCATAATCATCATGGTAAACTTAATTGATAAGAATTTGCAAGCAAGCAAGCTGTATAATTAAGTATTCTCATTGGCCCAATTTATATATGTACCAAAAATGTTTGCATTCTCAATACCTTTTTTTTTCTTTAGTCTTTCATCTTCAATCCAGTTTTCATATTCAAGAACAGAAATTTAAAAAGCAAGGAATAGGCGTGGAAGATCTTGTGTGCGTTTCGCAGTCACCATTTGAATGGAGACTGTGATCTCTTTAAGAGCTTCCTTCCTTTTGTCACAGGTTATCATTGCGAACTTGAAAGTACAGAGGGATATTAGCTTTGCATACAGTTACAATCTATGGAGAATTCAGTTTTGTGGAGGGGGGCAGAAAATATATGATAAGAAAACATATGTGAATAATTCATTTTATTTTTTATATATTTTGACTTAACACATTTTATTTTTTAGTTATTGAAATATCATTTATTTATTTTTATTTTAAATTAAGGAGACACATGCACAGGTTTGTTACATGGGTATATTGCATGATGGTGGGGTTTGGGCTGCTATGGAGCCTTCACTCAAATAGCAAATATGATACGCAGTAGGTAGTTTTTCAATCCTCCTTCCCATTCTTAGCCCCTCCCTCCTTTTAACAGTCCCCAGAATATATTGATTTCATCTTTATGTCTGTGCATACTCAGTGTTAGCTCTCATTTACAAGTAAGAAAATGGGACTCACGAGCAAGATGGTGACAGGACAAGCTGAATGGTGATGATTTCCCCAAAAAGTGGCTCCTGAAGGCAGCTCCACATGCCCCACAGCTGCTGCCTACACGGGGTGCGGCTGCTATAGCCAGTCCCAAGCAGCAAACAGCCTCCATTGCACTACCAGCCTCCCTAAGGGACTACTGCTGTTTGCTACCAGCTGCTGACACTGCACTCTCAGGTCCAGCCCAGAAATTCCTGGCTCTCTCCTCCACCCCAAGCCGCTGGCGGCACACCAAATGCAGCACCCAGCCATATCGCTGGTTGTCAGTGCCTGACGCCAGACACACACCATCACCCATCATAGTGGATGATCTGTGGACCCGGATGAGTGGAGAGAAAGGATGAGTCAAGAGAAAGGATTGGTGAAAGAGGAACCACCACCACAGTCATTTTCCAGGCAGAGATTCACATTGTCCTGCCCATCTCCGAGCAGCCTCCACCTTGTGTCTAAGGTAACTTGCCAAAACAGGAGACAGAAGCCCCTCCCCTATACTGAATCAGACACAAACAACTCAGTCCTCAGGCAGCAAGGCAGCAAGTCAAGGGAACCGACCCAATCTATGAGTAAATCTATCTGCCTGTAATGAGAACAAAGGGGAGGGGTTAGAGATCAGAGCTAAGGAGACTTTAGACACTCAGGAAAGATTTCAGAGCTCGTCTGGTTTCTTATTTTGATTTTATTATTTTGACTTTTTTGTTCACTTTTGGTTGCTATTTGATTTAGACAACCTGTTTGTGTTGGGGAAAACAACAAAAGGCATGATTTTATTGGACTGTCTTTGTGTGATTACCAGTATGCTTTAGGGAATTTTATTTGTTTGTTTGTTTTTTACTCTTTTCTGGCCTTGTGTCTCTTTTCATTGATTGGTTGGTATGTATGTCTGTTTTCCCTCTTACTCTTCTCTCTCTCCAACTTCCTCTTGACCCCCCTTCTTCCATTATTTTCCTTTTTCTTACCTTCTTTTGTTCCAGGGAGCAAACCTAAATCCCACTGCATGGAAAGATTGTAAGGCAGTGGGAAGTGGGTTCCAGTGTGCCCATACACCTGGAATATGTGTATGGGCACACTGGAATATTGGTGGATACTGGGATCGAAGATAGATTCTGAATCACAGCCTCCTCAATTAAACCTCAAAACTTCAAAAAGTACAGTCCCCAACCCACAGTCTGGCCTCAAAAGTGAACAAAGCCAGAGGACCCTCATAAGGAAGAACAGGAGATTAAACCAAAACAAGTAAAAGCAACCCCATCTTCCCTGAAAAACAGAATTAAAGAAGGGGAGGGAAAGGGGGAGAGAAAAATCTACACAAGGAAGAAAAACCAAAAGGAGAATATGGGTCTCTCACAGAAGCCTGGGAGGTCAAACACTGAGAAAACTGACTTCAGAATGCAAACAATGAAGAGCACCCAAAATGACTGGTCTCAAACTACAAGCCCAGATATCAAGACATTAATGGAGAGATTAAAAAGAATTGAAGAGAGACAAGAGGAAACTAGGAAGGAGTTGATAACTGAGATAACAGTGGTAAAGAATACTGTGAAAGAAATAAATAACAAACTGATAAGCATAGAAAGCAGAATTAGACAAGCAGAAGAAAGAATCTCAGAGCTTGAGGACCAAAATGTAGAACTAACCCAAACTGTCAAAAACATAGAAAAGAGGCTTCAAAAGATAGAACAAACCCTTCAACAGATGATCAATTACTTCAAGAGACTGAAGCTAAGAGTAATTGGACTTCCTGAGGCAGAAAGAGAGACAGAGATGACCCAGTAACAAACATTCCATGGAATTATTCAAGAAAACTTCCCTCATGTCATCAGTGATGTGAAAATTCAAACACAAGAGATTCAGAGAACCCCTGCAAGACAACAAATGAGAAAACCAACACCCAGACACATAATAACTCACCTAAACAAAGTAGGTGTAAAAGAAAAATCCCAAAGGCAGCAAGAGATAAAGGTCAGACTACCTACCAGGGAGGACCAATTAGAATAGCAGCAGATCTATCTACAGAAACCTTCAGGTTAGAAGAGCTTGAAGCCCTATCTTCAAAGTTCTAAAAGATAAACAATTTCAACCAAGAATAAACTACCCAGACAAGCTAAGCTTTGTTAGTGAGAGAGAATTAAAATCTTTCCCAGATTTTGAATCCCTAAGAACTTACGCTGCCACCAGACTACCTCTACAAGAAACAATTAATAAAGTATTATACAGAGAAGAAAAGGAAAAAAGAACAGCAACGTTCTTCACAAGAGTACAGGAAAAAGATAAAACACCCACATGAACCAACCACAAAACCAAAAGAAAGAGAACAAACAAATAGGAACAACAACAACTCTACAAGAACCTTATGATAGGGATCAACTCTCACATTTCAATAATTAGCCTGAATGTGAATAGACTAAATGCACCACTGAAAAGACATAGAATGGCAAAATGGATAAAATATCACCAGGCAAAAATATATTGCCTTCAAGAGACTCATCTCACTAGGAAGGACACTCACAGACTCAAAGTAAGAGGATGGGAAATAAAATTTCAAGCAAACAACACACAAAAGAAAGGAAGAGTTGCCATATTAATGTCAGACAAAATACCCATTAAGCTATCAAAAATTATAAAAGATACAGAAGGCCACTACATAATGATAAAAGTTTCAATCCATCAACAAGAAATATCCATCCTAAACATATATGCAGCCAACATAGGAGTGCCAACTTTCATAAAGCAACTTCTAGGTAAATTCAAAACAGATATTGACTCTAACACTGTCACAGCTGGGGACTTTAATACTCACAAAACTCACAACCCTAGACAGATCATCAGGACAAAAAGTCAGCAAGGAGATCCAGAATCTCAATGCGACTCTTAACACATGGACTTAATTGATACCTATAGAACACTCCACACAATGACCACAGAATATACATTCTACTCATCATCACATGGAACGTACTCTAAGATAGACCACATACATGGCCATAAATCAAGTATAAACTAATATCAAAAAATCAAAATCTTGCCATGCACCTTCTTGGACCACAGTGGAATAAAAATAAACATCAACACCAACAAGATTCCCCCAAAACCCACAAAGACATGGACACTAAGCAGCATGATGCTAAACAACTCCTGGGTCAATGATGAAATCAAACAGAGATCAAAAGATACCTGAAAACTAATGAAAATGAAAAAACACCTTACCAAAATCTCTGGGATGCCATGAAAGCTGTAGTAAGAGGGGAATTCATATCTCTACAAATGCACATGAAGAAAATGGAAGGATCACAAATAAACAGCCTAACAAGTCATGTAAGAAAGCTGCAAAAGCAAGACCACCAAACCCTAACTTCAGCAGAAGAATCCAGATCACCAAAATAAAAGCCCAAATCAGGGACACAGAAGCCAAAAAGATAATTAAAAAAACTCAATGAAGCAAAAATCTGTTTCTTTAAAAGGATGAACAAGATCGATGGTCCCCTAGCTAGACTGACCAAGAAAAAGAGAGAAAAGGCCCAAATAAACACAATCAGAACACAAAACGTGAAGTCACATCTGACCCTGAAGAAATACAAAAGATCATTAGAGACTACTATGTATACTTGTATGAAAACAAACTTGAAAACCCGAAGGAAATGGAGGACTTTCTGACATTATAAAACCTGCCTAGATTGAAACAAGAAGAAATCAAGAAAGTAAATAGACCAATAACAATCAAGGAAATTGACTATGTAATAAGAAACCTACCTAAAAAAAAAAGCCCTGGACCAGATGGCTTTCCACCAGAATTCTATAAGACATTTAAGGAGGAGCTGATACCAATCCTACTGAAAGTATTCCAGGT
>CAUYQG010041529.1:0-12290 GCA_963574415.1 Tarsius wallacei | reverse complement strand
AGGCTGAGGTAAGTGGACTGCCCGAGCCCGCGGGTTCGAGACCCGCCTGGACAGGCGAAACCTCATCTCGACAATAAATCAAAAAAATTAGCCGGGCGTGGTAGCGCACGCCTGTAGTTCCGGCTACTCGGAAGGCTGAGGCGGAAGGATCGCCGGAGCCCAGCAGGTTGAGGCTGCGGTGGCCGGGAGAAGCCTCTGCACTCCAGTCTGGTAGACAGAGTGAGACTCCAACTCAAAAAAAAAAAAAAAAAAAAAAAGAGTCTATAATATAATGGGAATACAATATATAATGATAATGAAGACTTTATAAAATGTTTTATTACAGAAATAATTCATCATATTTTTATTTATGCTTACTATTTTATACGGATTTTTTGTTAGGTAGGCAAAAATATATGCATACAATCTTTCAGAAATAATTCTAATTGATTCCTCGGGCATAAAACTTTTTAGCTGAAAAATTTTCATGCCAGCTCTTTTTCCTACACTATTGTAACTTTTTCTGAATGGTTTATTTATTTATTTTTGTTTCAAGAAGTGACAGAAGAAAGGATATGTAAGAGAAGGGGTTTCCTTGGCTCTCTTCTAATTGATCATGGATTGCTGGGTCCTTCCAAGCTCTTGTGAGTAGCTTTCTCATGTCTCTGATGATTACTCTCTATTTTCCTCCTTCAGACCTTAACAGTGCTGGTGTTAGCCTTAGATACCCCATTATCTTGTACTGGTTTCCCTAAATCCTGCCAACAGCTTTGTAAATAGCCCTTTATGAAACTCTTCTTAAATTGCTCTGTTTAAATTGCCAAGATTTTACCTGTTCACAAGGGTGGCATGAACCCTCCTCTCTGTGAAAACAGTGTGGACTACTGAACATGTGATTTTCCATACAGGAGAAGATGGGTTTTAATCAATTTAACAAATTCAAGATAAAGGATAAAGGAAGATTTTTCAATGAATAGATTTAGCTTCTCTCAATACAACAGACATAACTGAAGTTCCCTGAATGAAAGCAGAGACACAATTATTGAATGAAGGAAATAGTATGAACTGTTATAAATTGCATATAAATTAAAATATCTTCTGTCAAAAGGAAACCTGAAAATACAGTTTCAATTATTTCTAAGCAGTAAAACTTGCAGGAAGTAAGCCGAGAAGATATCACTGTAGTGCTATACTCTGGAGATCACCAGGTCTATACCCATTTCCCATTAGGAAGCTATGTGGTGATATTTGATTGCAGATGTCCATGGCAATCTACTGGGGGGACATTCTAAGTGCATGCATTTTGTATCCTACAGAATATCAGAGTTGTGTCATAGGAAGCAATGTGCTAGTGAACAGTGCAAACTTTGTAAGCAGGCAAGTTTTATATGAAATCATTTTACTGATTGTATAACTTAGGGTAAATTATCTACTTGATAGGGTAGTCTTAGAAACAATTAGACAAGAAAAATAAATGTAATGTACCTGAGACTTTAAAAACAAAGGAATACGTTTCTTGTATATGTAACAATAAAGTTTCTTAAGTCTCTGGCTAGTTCAGGGTCTATTTACACATAGATACATACGTAAACTATATATGTTTGTATTCACACACATACTTATATATATAATTTTTCTGTCATATACAAATTATTGATACTCAAGACATGACAACTATTTGTTTTTCTTTGGGTTTTAACAACTTTCCAACTGAAGTTATGGCATCATTTCTTGTTTTCCTCAGTGACCTCCTCATTTTCCTTTACTGACATCTGCCACCCTGTCTTTGTTTACTTATCTCAAGTGCCTTGATCTCTCCTTCATCTTATACTGTAATGGTCAGGTTCACCGATCCTATACCTTTATTCATTTTTAAAATATCTTAGTTCAAATCTCCTTCGTGTAAATGCTCATACTATTTCCTCTTATTGCCACTTGACTATTTTATTACTTTTGTACGCATGACAAAATGCTGGATTTGGAGACACTTTCAATGGAAGACAGTTTATTTCATTTTTAAAGAGCAATTCGCTCTTCTTAATGATGACATTTATTTTTTCTTTTACTTATAGGTTAAATAGTCATTTTGACAAAAATCATATAAGCACAAACTGTATATAGTTCATGCAATGATTTGAGTTCTTGTGTTCCCTCCAAAATTTATTTTAAAACTTAATCCTCAGTGCAAAAGTATTAAGAGGTGGAATTTTTAGTAGGTAATTACACTGAGGGTTCTGCCCTCACAGATGAGACTGGTGCCTTTACAAAAGGACTTAAGGGAGTGAGCTTTTGTTCTTCCACCTACCCTACATGAAAACACAACATTTAAGGCACCATCTTGGAAGGGGCTACTAGGTCCTCAGCAGACAGGGAAACTGCTAGTGCTTTGATATTGGATTTACCAGTCTCTAGAACTGTGAGGAAAATATATATTCCTTACAAATTACCCAGTTTTAAGTATTTTGTTATAGTAACACAAACAATAACACTATAGTGTTAGTTCATTTTTTATAATATGTTCAGTCAACCATATCTGCAAGACACTTGGATATTTTTTCTTTGAAAAATCCATTTGCAAGAATTTCATATACTTCTTGTGAATGAAAAGAAAAAATGATAAAGATAGAAAAAATAAGACTAGAAAAAAATGAGGAAAGAATATTGTGTTTCTTTTATCCCTATTGAGCTAGTACAATTGACTGTTGAATAATATGAACTGAACTTATATGGATTTTCTTATGCTTCTGCCACTCCTGAGACAGCAAGGCCAACTCTTCTTTTTTCTTCTCTTCAGTCCACTCAACTTGAAGATGATGAGGATGAAGATCTTTATGATAATCCATTTCTACTTAAAAACAATAAATATGTTTTCCGTACAACTTCCTTATTATTATTATTATAACATATTATTTTCTCCAGATTACATTATTGTGAGACTACAGTATATAACACAGATGCAAAATGTGTGTTAATTGACTGTTTATGTTATTAGTAGGGTATTAGTAACTAAGTTTGAAGAGAGTCAAGAGTTATATATAAATTTTCAACTGCACATGAAGGTGGTTAACACCTCGTTGTCCTTTATATCCAATAGTCAGTCACCTAAAGCAATTTTTAAAGTGTTAATTCATGTATTATATTATTTATTAGACAGATATTTTTGAGTTAGCCTTATTATTTACAGGCAGCCAAAGTGGAAGAGTGGAAAAAATAACTTGGGGAAAATACTTTGTACTCCAAGCTTAAAACATATGAAGTTAGAGTGAAAGATAATTGTTACTTATTTTTCTTCAGAATTAAGCAAATTTTAGTCACCTTTTACCCTTCACTCAGCAGTATTAATGACTTTCTCTTTCTCTTATTGTCTTAGATCACTTTACACATTTCCCAGAGTTGAAAAGTAAATTCTACGGATCTGAAGTTTGGATGCTTAACATTAGGGATTTTCTAGCCTTTGCCTTGATGTAAAGGGGCCTAATAAAATCCATGTTCTTTAATGCTGTGAGTGAATATCGAAGGTGACAAAGTCCCAATTTTGGTGTCCAGAGGGAAATTACACCGAGATAGATCTAGAACTATTAGTAAAGGAATTTCTGGACTCCAAGTATTGTTTGAAAAGTTTTCCTTGGAGATAGGCTCCAGGTATCACTCTGGTATATACTTATTTTTTTTTTCAGATAATAACGTCTCTCAAGGTATTGTCAGGTTTTGTAAAATGAAATTCTCTTAGCTAGTATAGAAATCAGAATTATTGAAGTTACAACAACCTCAACTACTAGTACATGCTCTGTACAAATAACAACTGCACATTGGATCGTCTCCTAGGCACTAATATAGCATAGAGTCTACTTAGTAAAGACATTAAGTGAATAGGCAATTAAATTACAATGACATAGACACCATGGAAGGCATAGGAGAGGATATTTTAAAGGCATATAAAAAGGTTACAACATTGGGAAGTCTTTCTAGAATATCTGGTGTTCAGGCTTACACTTGAAGTACAAAAACTAGATGCAATAGGTTTAGGAATGAGGAGTGGAGAAAGGTGATATGTTTCAACCAGAGAAAAGAGTATGTTCTATGGACAAGAAACAAGAGGCTTCAGGTAAAGAAACAGAGACTTGTTTAGTGTACTTGAGCTTAGAATGTTTCAAGGAAATATTCATTTAAGAGAAAAACAAAGGTAAAGTCAAGACTAGTGGGAGATGTAAATTTTGTCTCGAAAACAATAAGTGGAAATTTTAAAAAATTTTATCCTACGAGTTATGCAATCATTATTTTAGTGACATAGCATTTCAATATATCCTCAGTTAGAATAATTTATCAGAAGTAATGAAATCAGACAAAAGAACTAGGAAGGTCATGTTATCATCCTAGTGAAAAAAGATTGCAGCATACACTAATGTAATGAAGTGTATATGAAGAACATTTTTATATTTAAGAAATAATAAGATGAGGAAATCCAACAAGAAAATATGGTTTATTAAATTGAGTGGGGAAGAAAGGAGTCAAAATTGCACTTAGGTTTTAGATGGGGGAAATAAGTGATTGAGTCATTAATTAGAAACAGAATAAATAGGTTTGGTGATAGTAATTCACTTCTAGACACATAAAGATTGAGAAGCTTATGAAACATTCAGTAGTGCAGTATGACATATGAACCCATGAGCTATGACATATGAGCTATTGTTTTATGAGTAGATTTGGTGATATCATTAACAAACTTAGAGTAAACTAAGAGATTAATTATAATGTATGATATACTCTGGTTTGAAAATTTAAAAATCTGGAACAACTTGTGTTTCGAAATATCCAGCAGATATTTTTTTAGGGTATTTCTCAAAATGAAAGAACTGATGAGGGCATGATATATAAAACAATTTTACAAGGAAGGGAGTATCAAAATCACAAGAATGGCTAAGGCTACCAAGATAAATAAGACAAAAGGATATAAAACGGAAAATCATAAATTTACAGGGCAGAAAATTGGGAATAGAATAGAAAAGTTAAAAGATAAGTTTTGAAATACAAAGGAAAAATTGAAGACACTCAATAAAGTAAAGGAGTCTTCTGGAATAGTTAAGAATACGGTAGCTTGTTTGGGCAAAATATTCTAAAAAAATGGAAGCAGTAGAAAGGTAAATAAGAAAATTGTCGAGTAATAACCAGAATCCAATTAACTGAGATGATACAAGGTATATTCATAAATAATTCAAGAAACATCATTTCCTTAATTTCTCTAGAAGTAATGAATAGTGCTTATTCTGGAGGCGTAAGGAAGAAATCTGAAGAGGGTCACATGGGATAAGTAAAATAGAAGGTCATGTACAATAGAAGGTCAAAGAAAAAAATTCAGGTACAAAGACCATATTGTTCAAACTAAACCAAAAATTACACTTTCAATATCCTTGATATTATTGTAATTTTGTTGGTTTGAACAATTCTCTAAATTATCTTGAAATTGTTTTCCTTTCTTTTTACTTTCAGATTCTTTACTAAACATAAGAAAAATATGAACAAGCTATTCTTTGGAATTTGGTAAATAACCTCTTTGCTAGATGATTACAGTTCTTGAAACAAACATTTCCAATCAAGCCAAAGGTAGCATATTTGTATCCATCTTTTACTATTTGCCACTCAGGGGAAATGAAAACTGGCTGCAATATTAGGCAGCTGAAACACAAATAATCCTTCTATGCCAAATTCTTTTCACTGCAAAGAACTAGTTAAAAAAATGGTTTCATTAATAATCTCTCCCTCTATTGTCGAAAGAGGTAGTTGCAATAAATTGCCTTTTTATATAATGCCCCTCATACCTCCAAGGGATTTTACTTTTCTTGTTCTTGGTAAAATTTGAAAACTATTAAAATTTTGTTTCTTTATTTTTTCCAAATGTTATGTCTTGATTAGTTTTGTCTGGATAAATCACCTATTTTTTCCTTGGTTTTTTAAAGTTTATTGTATTTGATGAGTGAGATGTTGTTTATGAATGAGATTTATGAATTTTTGCTCTAGTATTACTAGAGTAATATAGAGTAATCTTCCATTTTGCTTTCAGTCATAGTTTATAGACTCTCATAGCCACATTTCAGTTCCCAAATGTGTTTGACTCTGCAGATCTTAAACTATTCTTAATAGAAGAGAAAGAATTAGAAATAATTCAAGAGTGGGTTGTGGTTTTTTGTTTTGTTTTGTTTTGTTTCATAAAATCAAGCTGCCAAACTGGAAGGCTTTCTTGGGAAACTGTTAAACGTGTTTTTCTCTTTCTTTCTTTCTTTCTTTCTTTCTTTCTTTCTTTCTTTCTTTCTTTCTTTCTTTCTTTCTTCCCTTCCTTCCTTCCCTCCTTCCTTCCTTTCCTTCTTTCCTTCTTTCTTTCCTTCTTCCTTCCTTCCTTTCTTTCTTTTCCTTTCTTTTATTTTAAAGATGTGGGGTACAAGTTATGATTAGATACATAAGTGGTCTATGTACAGGCGAATTTGTGCCTCCTACTGGTCTTCACTTCTCCTGGTTCAGGGGATCAGGTCCCCTTAATAATATTATGTGAACCTCCCCAGCCCTCCCCCGCCAAGCAGTGTCCTGCTACTGCCAATCTCTCACTTGTAATATTGTGATAATATTCAGGATCCATTTATGAGTAACAATATGGGATATTCAGTTTTTGTTTCTGTGATAGACAACAGAGTATGATAGACTCTCAATCCATCCAAGTTGCTGTAAAGTCCATATGTTTGTCCTTTTTTATGGCTGTGTAATATTCCATCATGTATATGTAAAACTTATGTTTAAATCCAGTTCACTTTCGATGGGCAGTACAGTCGTTTTCATGTTTTTGCTATTGTGAATAGTGCTGAAATAAACATGTATGTACAGGTATCTATTTTTTTAGAATGATTTGAGTACCTTTGGTTGTATTTCCCAAAGGAAAATTGCTGGGTCATATGGAAGGTTAATTTCTAGATAGTTTAAAAATTATCACACTTTTCCATACAGGTTGTACTAGTTTACACTCCCACCAACAGCATGAAAACTTCCCTTTTCTCTACATCCTCACCAGCACCTGTTGTTTTTTATGTATTGATGATGGCCATTCTTACTGGAGTTAATGATATCTCGATGTGGTTTTGATTTGCATTTCCCTGATGATTAGTGAGGCTGAACATTTTTTCATGTATCTGTTGGCTGTTAATATATCTTCTTTTGAGAAATGTTTATTCATGTCTTCTGTCCAATTTCTAATAGTGCTGTTTGTGTTTTTCCTTTGAGTTCCTTATAGCTGCTGGATGTTAGACCTTTGTCAGATATACAGTTGGCAAATATGGTTTTTCTCATTCTGTGGGCTGTCTCCTTGCTCTCTTGATAGTTTCTTTTGCTTTGCAAAAGCTTGTCAGTTTGATGAGGTTCCACTTGTCTATCTTATCTCTTATGGCATATGCTTTTGGGGTTATGATCAAGAATTGGTTGCATATTCCAATATACACAAGGGTGTCTCCTGTGTTTTCTAAGATTCTTATAGTTTAAGGTTTTACGTTTAGGTCTCTGCTCCATTTAGAGTTGATATTGGTGTATGGTAATAGGTAGGGGTCTGTTTAATTCTTCTGCATGCAGTCAGCCAGTTTTTCCAGCACCATTTGCTGAATAAGGTCTCCTCTCCCCCATAATTGATAGTGGTGGCTTTGTCAAAGACGAGTTGGTTGATAAGTCAAGGTTTTGCTCCTGAAGTCTCTATCCTGTTCCATTGGTTTATATGGCTGTTCTTGTAGCAATACCAGGCTGTTTTGATTATTATAGCCATATAATGAAGTTTAAAGTCTGGAAATGTAATACTTCCCACTTTGTTTCTTTTGCTGAGGATTGTTTTGGCAATTCGTGGGGGTATTTTGTTGTTGTTGTTTCTATACGAATTTCTGTATTGTTGCTTTCAGAACTGAGAAGAATGTTAGTAATTTGGTGAGTACTGTGTTGAATCTGTAGATTGCCTTCGATAGGAGGGCCATCTTAACAATATTGATTCTTCCAATCCATGAGAATATAATTTCTTTTATTTGTCTGTGTCTTCTTTGATTTCTTTGAGTAGTGTTTCTGAGTTTTCATTTTAGAGGTCTTTCACTTCTCTGGTTAGGAAGATGCCAAGATATTTTACCACGTGTGTGTGTGTGTGTGTGTGTGTGTGTGTGTGTGTGTGTGTGTCTATAGTGAATGAGGTCGTGTTTTTTATTTGGCTCTCTAACTGTTTTTTGGGATATGAAAATGCAACTGTCTTTTGCATGCTGATTTTGTATCCTGAGACTTTACTAAAGTCAATAATGCAAGGAGATTTTTGATCATGGAATCATATCCTCTACAAAGAAGGATAGATCAACTTCCTCTTTTCCTATTTGGATACTGCTGATTTCCACTATTGCCTGATTACTCTAGCTAGGACTTCCAATACTAGGCTGAACAGGAGGAATAAGAGTGGGCATCCTTGTCTTATCCCCATTTTCAAAGGAAATGCTTTCAACTTCTGCCCATTGAGCAATATGTTGGCTATGAATTTATCATAATTGACTCTTACTATTTTGAAGAATGTTCCCTCTGTATCTAAGTAATCAAGGACTTTTATCAAGAGGGATTTTATTGAAAGTTTTTTCTGTATCTAATGATATTATCAAGTGGTTCTTGTTTTTACATCTGTTGTGGTGAATTACATTTCTGGTCTTTTGAATGCTGAACCAACTCTGCATTCTGGGAATGAATCTTGTTTGGTCATGGTGAATAATTTCTGAGATGTGTTGGTTCTGATTTGCTAGAATCTTGTTAAGAATTTTTGCATCTATTTTCATCAAGGAAATTGTTCTCTTTCCTTGTTGAGCCTTTGCCAGATTTGGCTATCAGCATGATGTTAGCGTCATAAAATGGTTTGGAGAGGTTTCCACCTTTCTGTGGAATATTTTCAATAGGATTGATTTCTCCTTGTATGTTTTGTAGAGTTCTACTGGGAAGTCATGTGGTCCAGGGTTTTTTGTTTCGTTTTGTTTTGTTTTTTGGTAGTTTTCTTATGACAGACTCTATTTCCTGGGTTGTTGTGTTGTTGGTTTATTTAGGATTTCAATTATTTCTTTCTTTTCTTTTCTTTTTTTTCTTATCCTGTCTTCATATCTTAGTGAAAAAGCACAAAAGCCTCATTTCCGTCCTCTGTCTCTGCATCATGTTACACCTCCCTAAATGACCAGCATTTTCTTTTTGTTTTTTTCACCCTTCCTCCCTCCTTCTCAGCCAGAACTTTTTTAGAGAAAAAAGATGCTTGAATGCAGAGTTTATCTCAACAAAAACAAACATGTCTATAGGATTCCAAAGCTACTCAGAGCATTTAAGGGCATTTAACAGCCTGAAGAGTATTTATGGTTAATTGCTGGTATCTGACAAATTGACCTTTGAAAAGACATCAGGGAGAGAGGGAGAATAGACCCTCCATCATTACAGGACTGTAGTCTTGTAAGTACCTTTTCTTCCATTACTCGTGTGTAGTCACAGTATATGTCTGCTTTTTTCAGTAGTTTGGTTGAGATGTGTCTAGATATGGATTTCTTTGAATATATTGTCTTGGTACTTTCTGGGTTTCTTTAATTTGCAAGTTTATGTTTTTCACCAAATGTGGGATGTTTTCAAACATTATTTCTTCAAAGAATTTTCTGCACCAAACTCATTATCCTTTCCTTCTGAGGTTCAATTATACATATATTGAATCTTTTGATATTTGTCCACAGGTCCCTGAAGCTCCGTGTATTTTTTATTTAATGATTTTCCATTCTGTTGCTCAGATTGGATAATATATTATTTTCTATTCAAGTTCACTGTCTCTATTCTGTCATCTCTATTGTTCTATTGGGCTCATCCAATGAATTTTCAAGCACACAAAATAAAAAAATAATTCCCTAAAGTACTTAATTTAACCTTAACAAGAAACTTTTTTTTAAAAATCTCTCTGACAGATGTAAATTATACAATTGATGCAAACCATCTATAATAGTTAATTTCATGTGCCAACTTGGCTATGCCACAGAGTGCCTAGATATTTGGTTGAGCATCCTGAACATGTCTGTGAGGGTATTTTTAATAAGACTGGCATTTGAATTAGTAGACTAAGTAAAGCAGATTGCTCTCTCCAGTGTGGGTGGGCTTCATCTAATCTGTTGAAATAATGTATGGAACAAAAGTTGAAGAAAGGAGGAGCTCACAATTTTTTTTTGTTAGGCTAGGATTTGCGACTGTCTTAGTTCTCAGATCTTTGGACTCAGATTGGATTATGCCACCAGCTTTCTGGGTCTCCGGCTTGCAAATAGCAGATGGTAGGACTTGTCAGTCTTTACATTGCACAGGCTAGTTTTTAATAATAAGTCATATGATATATGATATATATTATATATACTAGCTGTATAATAAAATATATATTTATAAATGAAGACTATGTAAAAATAAGTCATACATGAGTGATTACGAATATATGTATAAATTATACATACCCATATATTTCCTATCTGTTCTGTTTTTCTGGAGAACCCTGATAATATACTGTTGGAAGCCTGGCTAGAATATAACGTGTGTCTTAGTCTACTTGTATTGTTTACCATAAAGGAATATCTGAGACTGAGCAATTTATAAAGAAAAATTTACAAGTAAAACTGTGTAGGCTGCACCAGAAGCATGGTGCCAGCATCTGCTTCTGGTTAGGCCTTCTGCTGCTTCCACTCATGGCAGAAGGGAAAAGGGAGCCAGTGTGTGCAGATCATGTGGCAAGAGAGGGGGAGCAAGAAAGAGGAAAGGGAGATAACTGGCTCTTTTTAAAAACCAGCCCTCGCTTGGGCTCGATGGCTCATCCTGTAATCTTAGCACTTTGGGAGGTCGAGGCCAGTGGATTGCCTGAGCCTGCGGGATCGAGACCAGCCCTGGTGAGACCTTGTCTTGACAATATAAATAATTAGTGCGCACCTATAGTTACGGCTACTTGGACGGCTGAGGCGCAAGGAGCGCCGGAGTCCAGCAAGTGGAGTGTGCTACTACATTCCAGCCTGGGCGACGGAGGAGACTCCAACTCAAAAACAAATAAACCAGTTCTCATGGGAACCAATAGAGTGAGAACTCACTCCTTACTATGAGAGCAGCACCAGGTCATCTGTGAGCAGTCACTTCTCAGGACCCAAACACCCACCCCTGGAACTCCCACTTCTAATATTAGGAGTCAAATTTTAACATGAGATTTGAGGTACAAACTTCCAAACTGTAGCAGTGAGGTTAGGGAGAATTCACTCTCTCCCTGCCTGAATATTTTTGAGCTTCAACATCAGTCTTCAGATTGTAACTCAAACCACAGGCTCCCCTGGTCCTCTGGCTTTGAGACTTGGACTGCAACTACATCACCATCCTATTAGTTATGTTTCTGAAAACCATCCATTACTAATACAGCACTGGAAATGGATTATATAGCTAAATAAAAGTATGCTATTCTCTTATTATTTATATCTGCTTAAAATATATTTGAATGTTTGTTAGCAATATTGTGGGTTGTATAACATATGTGAAAATAAAATGTATGAAAAAATAACAAAATAACTGAAGAAAAATGGAAATATATTGTTGGAAGTTTGTAGTATTATACATGAGGTGTCACAATATTACTTGATGTAGACTGTGTGTTAATTTTTATCCTACAACCCCAAGTAAACCACTGAAACATAATAACAAAGGTTATTACTAATAATTAGTGCAGACAAAATAAATCATAAAAACAATTAATGAAAATTGGGGCAATAAATGGTTTAAAAAAATAAAAACAGGAAAAAATAAAATCATATATATAAGCCCATTTCTATTAATTTCATATTAAATATGTAATCTAAACATTACAAATAGAAAGCAAATATTGTCATTTTGAATAAAAAGCAAGACAATTAAAATTGTTTCTAAGAAGCTCATTTTAAGTAGAAAAACAGAAATAGTTAAAACATAAAAGGATAGAAAAATACACACATTGGCACATGCATTCTGTACCTTGGCTACACTAAAGAAAAAAATAAAATATCAGAACAACTGCCAGAAATAAAATTTGCATAATGATAAATTAGTCAATTTATCAAGAGTACATTGCAGTCACAAATCTTTAAAACCCCAGTGACACTCCTACACTGTTGGTGGGAGTGTAAGCTAGTACAACCTCTGTGGAAAGCAGTGTGGCGATTCCTAAAAGCGCTAAACACCAACCTCCCGTATGACCCCGCAATCCCCCTACTGGGAATATACCCTGAAGAACACAAATCACTCTATAGGAAAGATAC
>CAUYQG010041528.1:0-21679 GCA_963574415.1 Tarsius wallacei | reverse complement strand
TGCCTTTATAATCCATTGTCTTTGCTTTAACAATGTCCAATTCATCCTTTGCACCAGCTCCTAAACTGACTGTTCTTAAAGATAACTGGTGTTCATTTTCATCATTATCCACCTTAAAGAGATAATCTTTCTTGGCCTTTAATTCACAACCTAAAAGATAGTTCTGGGGCCTCAGGAAACTCCTATCTATATCCATTAATCTTCCATAAGGTGGTGGCATGCACTTTGGTGGGAGAGAAGATGGAAGGAGGTAAATGACTACTGCTCCAGAGAACAGCCACGTAGGACAGAATCTCACCAAAAGAGTAGATCTCAAGTACTCTCACCACACACACACACACACACACACACACACACACACACATACACACACACACAGACACACACACAAAGATTTCAATGTGAGGTAATGGATATGTTGGTAAGCTTGATTGTAATAATCATTTCACAATGTATGTATATATCAAACATCATGCTGTATAGCTCGAATAAATATAATTTTTGTCAATTATACCTCAATAAAACTAAAAAAACAAAAAAATAATAATCTGGAAATACATTCTTTCAAAGTCTCTTCACATCTATAGTTACATTTGATTCACACAATACCCTTGGTTACCTATATACCTTTTTTTTTTTTTTTTTTTTAGATTGAGAGGAGATTCACCTTCTCCAGGTAGGGGTGATTACCTATATGCCTTAAGTAGTAATACCCACCTTTTGATTGAGTACTTACTGTATTTGAGATACTGTGCTAAGGTCTTTACATGTCTTGTTTTATTTAATTTTACATTTTTAGGGGTTTTAAAATCCCATTTCAGATCCGTAAAAACTGGATGCTAACAGTACTAAATAATATGCACTATAAGTAGCAGAAGCAAGCATGATTTTCCTGACAAATAAACTGTAGGACTTATACATAACAGCAAAATAACTTTCTGACTATAAAATAAGGCAAACTTAGGACAAAAGAGATTACAAAATTATAAAGCTTTATATAACTTAACTAAAATTAATCTGTTAAGGGTATTAGTAAACTTTACTGTTAATTGAAATATTACGTCAAAAAGCATGGTGGAGTTTTTTATGAAAATTATTCTCGAATGCCTGAATTCTACCATGGACAAGTCACGCTTCATGTCCGTGTGGTTCTTGAAGGAGATATATTCACAAGTATCACTGATAAATGGGAATCCTGAATACTTTGTTATTATTATCTGATGTAGTTGGCCAGGGTCAATATCCAATCTGGAGTTATTTGGTAAAGTTGGTTTAGAGTATGCAATTTAGACTCTGTATCCAAGAAGTCATTCACTAAAACCCCAAGTTTCAATCTTGCCAGTAGATAGCCACTAAAGCCTAAAAGAAAAGCAACCTAGGGTATGTGTAATAGAGAGTGAAGAGAGTCTTCAAATACAACAACAACTGGCTTTAAGTCACTCTACTCTCGCAAAGCCCTGCATAGAAGAGAAGCTGTAAAGATAAAAATTTCTGTACTCTGGGACTCAACTTAGTGAATAAAGCTCAATCAGTGCCATGAAATCAACCTAATGAGTGATATTCTTGCCTCTTTGGGTGAAGCTAAAGAGGCAATGGTTGAAAGGATAGATGCTAAACTTTGTAGAAACAGGATAATTTGAGTTTAAATTTCATGCTTAATCACTAGGTGGCGCGACTCAGAGTCAGGTGTCAAGCACAAATATCAATGCTCTTTTCCACCCCAAATATCTTATATTTAGTAAAGCAGAAATAACTACACACACATACACAGAAAACAGAATACTTTTTTTATCATCCATAAAACTGTAATATTTTTAAGCTAAAACTGATTTACTACCCGATTTATGCATGGATAAATTGGCCTAAAATTTCTAAGAGATTGGGTCTGTAAAAAAGGTATTTATCTAAGTCATGAAAGTGAGTTTTACACTTTGCCTAATACAAGATAATTATAAAACTCTTAACTTTTATTTCTCTATTTTTACTCTCTGTGTTTGAGGTATTAACAAGTCCTTCCAAGTCTGTATTTTGAGAATTTTTAAAATATGGTCACTACTCTCATCCCTACAAGCCTCCTTAATCCAGGTTCACATTAGGTCTCAATGTAGTTATTGTAAAAACTTCCTAAGAATTCTTATTTCTTTCCTCAATAATGATCTTTCAAAGATCAAACCATGTTGCCTCTTCCTTATAAACATGCAACAGTTACATACCACCCAAGGAATTATGAGCCTGTTAAAATGACATGGAAGATCATTTGTATTATTACTAATGCCTGCTTGACCAGTCACATTCCCCTTCATTCTTTGTCTTTCATGGGACACTGTAGACATATTAATACACTCTCTGTTTTATCTTCCTGGAAAAAAAAAATAGTTTACTTTAAAAAAAAATTTTTGGATTACATTTGGTCATTAAGTTTGAGTGAAGACTTCCTAATTCTAAAAATTATCTATTTTGTTACAGTATTCCTCATAACCTTATAAAGTAGAAATTATTACAATGTTACAAATTTAAAAAATAATTCATAGAGATGCTAAGTTATATCCTCAATATTATACACTACTAACACCTGTAAGAATTTAATTCCAAATTTCATCTCTTATACACTGTATTTCATTGTCCCAAAAGATTTTAAGGGAGCTAGCAATCTAAACTATCATATTGCATCTGAAGCAACTTTGAACTTGACTTGTTCCTATGATATCAGAGAAGAAATTATCCAAGATGTCAAAGCATCACTCTTGATCAAGGTAACAGGAAACACATTTGTTATGACTATTTATCATGTCTCTTTTAAGAAATAGCTTTGAACCCCAAAACAGATGACATTTTTCCTTGTTGCCTTTATAAATCAATATATACATATATGTGTACTTGATCTATTAAAATGAATACATTTGATTATATGAAATATTATATATAGCCTATATTGCCTCATCCTTATAATAATTGTAATTACAAAATTATCATATGTTTGTAATTAAAATATATATTTAAGTATTTTGTAAGACCAATAGAAAATTGGTTAGAAACAAGGCTACTTCCTTCATTGCACTCATTGTATATATACTGTTCTCTTTTTATATATATTTTCCTCGTTTATTTTCACACTACTCATCTCAAATGCAGTATACCAAAAATACACGAGATGTTCATTTTGCCTTCAAAAGGTATTGAAGTTATTTTTCCTTCCTTTTTCTTTCTTTTTCCCACTTCCTTTCTCTCTAATTTTAAAAATGTATATCAACAGTGTACATTTTTTACCATCTAGCCCACAACAATAAAGGTAATGGTATACTCCAAATATAAAGCAAATCAGCCACCAACATTATTAGGCTGTTTAAATAAAATACCACTTCAAGTATATACAATGAAAAGAGCCTAAGACTCATGTCTGAATGAAGTGACTATGGTCAATAAAGAAAGTGTTTTAGTGTCTTCCATTTTTCCTCACTGTTTTTGCTTTTATGATATAACTTGAAATCTTTCCAAATGAAAATATAGCAGAAGTCTGGGAGACTGAAACATCTAGTTCACTTTTATTTAACCAGTTTAAAGGTAGAAGATACTGTACTGTACTTTCAGTTGATATGTGTGTAGGCAATTTTGGCATCTTTCATGTCCCAATAGGAAATCCTTTTTCTTTTGTTGGTTGTCACTAAAATCAGCTCATGCATTCAAAGTTGCTGGTCCTTTTACATTTCCTTCACAGCCACCATCCACCACTTGCCCAATTACCTATTAATATTACTTCTTGTTTGCAGAAAATATATCTGGCAACCTTGAATCATCCTATAAGCTATTGTCAGGACTCAACGACAACCTTGGTCATTAAATGATGGTGGCACTACTGTGATCAGTCACAATAGAAGGTGCAACCTCAATTTTTTTGACTTTCGTAAAGTCGACACATTCCAGTAGAATGATCATCTGAGGTATTGACATTGATTATTCAGTTCAAAAAGTACCATTCACGATATTTTAACCATTTGAAGCCAGAATTTTGGTTGGCTTAGGAAATAATGTCAAAAAATGAGAGAAAAAAATCATTGGAAGATTAAAGATGAAAAAAAAATCCTGTGTATATAACACAACAGGATCATTTTTAGCCCATTTTCAATTTACCAAGTTTGTAATAGCACAAGACTAGCAGGCACTTGCTGCATTTTTTTCCTGCTGCAAAGTAATGAAAAATAACAATTATGTGATTAATTATGTGTTGCTTCTCAGTATGCATTTTGTTTCTAAATCGTTTAGGTATGCCTCTACCTTGACCTGTTAACACCAAGCAATCCCGTTTTACTGTGAAAAAAAAGTAGCCACCTTCCATTGCTAAGGCTTTTTTCCCCATAAACATTATGCTGTTAAATAACGTTACATAAATATCAAAACAACAGCAAGTCAGAATTAAGGATGTACATTCATCGTTAAGAGCAATGATTTCCTAAATGGGTTAAATAATAAATAAGTCTTTATATATATTTCTAAGAGGACTTCATGTTAAAAATCTTGAAAAAAGTACTTTAAAACAAGTCTGTCTCTAATATGAGAGACAAAGCTTGTCACTTCTTACCATTGTATGGGAGGAAAGAAATAAAGGATGAGGGACACATAGATAAAGTTTTTTTTTCCTTGTATCAAGGTTTAATAATAATTTTATTGAGGTAATTAAGGTCTGCTCATTAATAGGTCATAGAATCAATTGACTGGAAGGCAGCTTCAGAGGTCTATTGGTCTCTACTGATAATTTCCTGAGGGTCCAATTTAAGAGTATTATAGTTTAAGGAAGGACAAAATAGTACTTATGACAAATTATATTCACAATAAAATTGTGAAGCCTACATATACTGTTCTGTCTTTTCTAAGTCATCTTGCTGTTAAAAAGAGCCTATAATTTTTTTCCCTTCTCTCTCTCAACTCTTTCCATTCTAGCAATATCCTAACACAGATTTACTAAAATGATACATAACACTTGAATGCCATTTTGAAAAATAAATATTTTATTGTTATGTATCTACCTGTTTACAACACATCAAATTTGTTCTTAAATTAAATAATTCAGTTTGTTCCAGTATTTGCTTTATCATAAAAAATGTATCAAGTGTAGAAGATATCAATATTTTATTGTTACTAATAACTATGAAAGCACATCACCTTTCCCACTTATATCATTTAAAAAATTATTAGTTATCATATATACATATATTTATTTTGAATCTATTTACATAAATTGGTGCCTGTCGTTCATCTGTAGTTTATTGTGTTTCTTTACTGTACATTAATACTGATATATGTAAATTAGAAAAATTTTATTTTTAACACTATAATTTCACTTCACTGAATTTAAATACTTATTCATTTGTTTGTTTATACTAAGTATCTTTCAGAGTGATCAAATTCTTGAAGTGAATTTAGAGAAACTGTAAAATACATTTAAGCTGTAAAGTACATTTAAAATTCAACCTTAAAACAATCTCACATGATAAAATATATCATGTGAATATATATTTGTGAATAATGTTTCAAGGCTACTCAACTTCTAGCAACACTCTGTCATGGTGTTTCATTGGCTATTATTATATTATCTAAGTATATACACACTGTTCAGTTTCTTCACTATTTATTAAAAAAGAAATGCTAGTACAGATATTAAAGGATCGAGCTAAACCAATGAAGCAATGCAAAGGTGAGCTATTTTAATTTCTGTGTAATTTTATACAATTTAATTTGTATTTTAAAATAAACATCTACTTCTGAGATGCTTCAAAATTGTCCACTATTATAACTACTAATATTTTGAGCAATGAGAAAAAGGAAATATAAACAAATCTTCCCCCCAAAACTGATCTTCTGTACACTAAATTTAATTTTTAAAATTATGTCAAATCTAAGTCTATTTAATAAACATGTATAAGACTACAAGTTTGTACCATTCATCTTTAAAAGAATATATTTTGCCTGTAAGTTAGAAGGATAATATCTATAGGAAAGGCACTAGTAAATTTTTAAATAGTGTTGTAATAAAATGCAATTTTTCTTCCATTTCAAAATGATGCTATATGCTTTAGGAAAAAAAGTAGCTTTTCCCACTTTTTTTTCAGAATTAAGAAAAATTATCCTATAATTAGTTGCCATACTTTATCTTGGAACACCTGAGGTCTTCAGCAGAATTGAAATCACCATGGAGCTGATGAGCGATATTCAAAGTGCCAATCAAGAGGCTGGTCCCAGATCCTCCCACATGGTTGAAGTCCTGCTGTCAGGAACATATTGGAAAGTTGTTCATTCACTTGAGGTGACAGATACAGATTGTGACAAGTCTCATATTGGGACTCCAGCCCGAGGGGGTAACACAGAGTGAAATGAGGAATACAAAATTAATGGAGGAAAATGTCACTTGCCAATCTCCTTTCTCATATCTTATTCTGCTTTGGACTACAGTTCACAGTATTATTTGGCAAGAGAAACAGGCATATGTGAAGTTTTATCTTACCTGCTAGATTTGAATTCTTAAGACATAATGCTTTCAGTAAATAATGAAAAGATCAAATGGTGGTTTTTAAAGTTTGTCAATTAATTGCAGCTTTTTTTTTTACTCTAGTGAAAGTCAAATTTAATTACTGATGACAAAATTTAACTGGGATATTTTGAAAACAAACTACCTTAAATGTGAGCACTTATTTGACTTTCTTAATTTACATTACTTTTTTGGCAGATATAAATTCATCTCTGATATATCAATTTCATTTTTCTATCGCTTAATGCTCTAGGGCTTTTACATCTTTTGAAACAATTAAACATACATCACCCTACACAATTTTCAGGTGACAAGCCCAGGTGACAAGGTGAAAAGAAAAGCATTTATAACCTGGGTTTTCTGAATTCATAGTGCACTGCTCTCCCAATTTAGTGTGAGTACTTTCTAAGGTTTGGATGCACCATATTAATAGAGATGAAATTTAGGTGAAAGTCATAATTACTAACCATAGCTAATAGGTTTTTTATTTTTAAACAAAGAAAGTCTCAATACTTAAATAAACTTTATCTTGTACCAGATATAGGAGCTTGATATTCTAGCAACTCTGTTAAAGATTTGTTTAGTGTTGACTCTTAGTGTGTCAGTGGGTGAAGAATTTATAATCTGGAGATTAAACTCACACATACACAAACATTCATTAACTGTTGGCAAAAATCTAGCAATCTAAACAAGTCAGAAAACATAGTCAAATAAGTGGTTTAATATGTTGATACAACTGATTTTGTGTTTTACAAATAAAAAAAAATCTTCTTCTAGATCTCCAAGAGGAATACCAAATACTATTGCTATTACTAATAATAAACAATGATTAGAATAGCAGAACACAGAAAAATTTTCAGTGCATTTTTTACATCATAAGATGCACTTTTGTTATATTTTTACTTTTATACAGTATACCTAGAAATTAACAATGCAACTTAAATTAGAAATCCCCAAAGTGATCATTTTTAAGTCTTTAAATGGATTAACTCAAGGAAGAAATTAATAAATCAGAATATCTGAACTATATACAAAGTCAAAATATGAAGATATATCTCACTGGAAAAAAGCCAATAACCTGAAATATATTATTTATAAGCAAGAAAGTTATTTAATTAGCATTTCTCAAATTTTGAGTTTATAAAATTATTTTTAAATTAACAAAATAGGAGAAGAAGATAATAAAAATAAGAGATAAAAATGAAAAGCAAGCCCTTTAACTAGTTATAAACATAACATTGTGTTACAGGACAATGTTGACAGTATCAAGATGGTGGAACAGGAAGTTCTCCCACTCATACTCCTTAGTGCACCAACAATTTGGTTGCCATTCATGGACAAAACTTACTTTGTGAAAGATTTGGGATCCAAGTAAGAAATTGTGACACAGAGATGGAACCAGAGACTGAAAAAATCATTTTTTTTAAATTACAAAGATGTGGGGTACAATTCAGGGTTAGATATATACAAATGTTGATTATGCAGGTTGTTGATGAGGTATGCCTCTCCCTCCCCTAGCAGTTTCCCTCAATTGCCAATCCCACTCTCACTCTCCTGACAGTTTCCCACTAGGGATTCACAGTTTGCCAATCCCTTTCTAATAGTATTATAATAATTTTCCAAGGTCTGCTTCTGCCAAGGTGTTAGGACTGTGGACCTGGCTACAGTCCAGAAAGAGCTTCTTCCCCTTGTGTAGTCAACTATAGATCCTTTGGCCTTGATACCAACACCAGCTCCATCTACCAAGGTACCTGGGAAGTGCCACATCTGCCCATGACTTAGGTAACAATAGACTCAGCAACCCACCAACTAGGGTCCTGTCTGCAGACATCCACTTTAGCTGCAATCTGGAAGCTGTCCTGCATACCCATGGACCCAGCAGGAGACACACCTGTCCATGCTTTTGAAGTCAGGCCCACATGTTCATGGATTGAAAGAATTAATATTGTTCTAATGTTCATACTACCCAAAGTGATCTACGAATGTAATGTAATCTCTAGCAAAATTCCAATGACATTTTTCACAGAAATAGAAAAAAAAATCCCCAAATTTACATGAAACCACAAAAGATCTGGACTAGCCAAGCAATTTTGGGTAATAAGAATAAAAGTGGAGATATCAAACATTCTGGTTTCAAACTATAATACAAAGCTATAGTAATCAAAACAGTATGGAACTGTAATAAAAGCAGACACATAGAACAGAGTAGAAAGCCCCAAAATAAACTCCAGCATATACATTCAATCAGTGTTTGATAGGGGTGCCAGGAATACACAATAGGGAAATGAAAAATTGGACATACACATGCAAAACAAAGAAACTGGAATCCCACATTATGCTATATACAAGAACCAACTTAAAATAGATTAACGACCTCAACATAAGATATGAGACTATAAAAAGCCCTTGAAGAAAACATAGATAAAAATCCTCAAGACATTGATTTTCACAATGATTCATTGGAGATGACACCAAAGCACAGGAAGCAAAATAGAAAATAGTAAGTGGGACTACATCAAACTAAAAATCTTCTGCAAAGAAAGAAATCAACAGTGTGAAAGGCAAGATACAGAATAAAATAAATATTTGCAAACCATAAATCTGATAAGGAATTCATATCTAAAACATTTAAGGAACTTTTACATTTCAGTAGCAAAAGCACATACCAAACCAAACAACAACAAAAACAAAACCCAAAATAACCTAATTAAAAAATAGACATTTTTGTAAAGAAGACATACAAATGGCCAATAGATATATGAAAATCACCAGAGAAATACAAATAAATACCACAATGAGATATAACCTCCCACTTGATAGGATGGCTAGTATACAGGTCCAGAGACAACAAGTACTAGCAAGTGTCAAGGGTATGATGAAAAGGGAATCCTTGTAGACTGTTGGTATGTAAATTGACGTTGTGGTGGAAAACTGTATGGAGGTTCCTTGAAAAAATTAGATTAGAGCTGCCATATGACCTAGCAATCCCACTTTTTAAGGTATATATCCAAAGGAAGTGAAATCAGTACCTTAAAGAGATATCTGCACATCCATGTTCATCACAAGGAAACAATCTGTGTATCAACAGATGAAAGGATAAAGAAGATGTGACAAATATATCTAATTATTACTATTCAGTCATAAAGAAGAAGGAAATCCTGCCATATGAGACAAAATAGATGAACCTGGAGAAGATTATGCTATGCGAAATAAGCCAGTCATAGAAAGACAAACACTGTATGATCTCACTCATATGTGGAATCTAAGAAAGTCAACCTCATAAAAGCAGAGAGTAGAATGGTGGTTACCAGTGGTCAGGGGGTGGGGAAAATGAGGAGATGATCAAGGGTACAAACTTTCAGTAGTACAGAATAAATAAGTTTATCTAATGTAAAGCATAGTGGGTATAGTTAATAACCACTGTATTGCATGGGTCAAATTTAGCTGAGAGAGTAGATCTCAAGTGTTCTTTTTTTTTTTTTTGAGTTGGAGTCTCACTCTGTCGCCCAGACTGGAGTGCACTGGCACGCTCCCCACCACCGCAGTCTCGAACTGCTGGCTCCAGCGATCCTTCCGCCTCAACCTTCCAAGTAGCCGGAACTACAGGCACGCCCAGCTAATTTTTGATTCGTCTCTGCAAGTTACCCAGGTGGGTCTCGAACCCTTGGGCTCAGGCAATCCACTCGCCTCGGCCTCTGAAAGTGCTGGAATTACAAGCTGAGCCACCAAGTCCGGCGATCTTAAGTGTTCTTACCACACATACAAAGAAAGGTAACTATGTGAGGCAAGGCTTGATTGTAGTAAGCACTCTGTAATGTATATGAGCATTGCATTGGTACCTTGTATATCTTAAATATATAGATTTTTATTTGACAAATATTAAAATTGATATTGGTACATGAAAAAAGAGAAAAGATAAAAAACAGATTTGAGGTATATTTTAACACATACTATATACATATTTTTATATAGCTTAAAAGTATATACTAATCGGAAAATCTAAAAAAATGGATTATATTTTCTTGAGTAAATTAATTTTTTTATGAATGAGGATTCAGAAAACATCGGGACTATTTGAATTTATAGAAATTTCAAAATATATTATTTTCTTTGTTTTGAAAGTTTTGGACATATTGATAAAATTATTGAAAAAAATGCTGTATTTTGCAGATGATCCACTAAATTATTTGCCTTTATAGTGGCATTTAGTGAAGTGTATATTGAATATTAAAAATCAGCAACTATACTTCATACAATTACCATTTAGAAAACATAAGTGAGGTGAGTTATACAAATTAGATCACAACCTAAAGCAATCAAAACATGAAAAACAGAAACACTTATAAATAATAATTTTAATATCTGTATTAATAAAATAACACACTAAAATTTGCATTTGGGGCAAAAAATAGATAGACATACCAAAGATGACTTTACGATATTAATATAAAACAAATATCCTCAGACTAAACATTTTAGACTACTTAAACTAATTCCAAACATATGTTGGGTATGGGAGGTTGACCAAAAATTTAGGGAAAAAATGAGTTTACCAAAGAAATACTTCTATCCAGATATTAATGAGTATTATACATTCTCATTTTATAAAATAATGTGATTCTGATGCAAAAATGAAAAGTTAGATTAATGGAACAAAAACAAAATAAACTGATGTTTCAAGACATAAGTCTGTGCATAAAGCTACTCATTAATTAGTGGCCAGAAGACTGATTAATTTATTTTTTTAAAATCCAGAATGAATCTACTTTATAACGAACATTTCAAAAATTCAAAATATTATTATTAATTTTTGCTACATAGGGTCATATGCCATGTAAAATTTCAGTCAGTAAAGGGCTTCAAATACAACAGTGGCCCCACAGGATTAAAATACTCTAATTTTAATGTACCTTTCTATGTTTAGATACACAAATATTTATCATTGGGCTATAATGCCTGTAGTTTGCAATACAGTCGCATGCTATAAGATTTGTGGACTAAGAGCAATAAGGTATACCACAGAGCCTACGTGTGTAGTGGGCTATACCATCTAGGTTTGTGTAAGTACACCCTATGATATCCCCATGATGATGAAATCACCTAACAATGTATTTTTCAAGATTATATACCCGTTGTTAAGCAACACATGACTTTATTCCTCCTATAGTGAGTCTGTATGCAAAATACAATTACATAAAATAAATATTTTAGTAACTTTTTATAGAAAAGGTTTCATTTTCCTTTTATAAATACACGTTTCATCAAAGTATTTCTTCCCTGTTGATTATTCAGTCACATCAGAATAATGCAGTCCCATGTAAAAATTAAATATCAACAAACTTTTTTAGTGTTGTCAGCAGTACAACAGCTACAAAATAAGAGAACTTAAAGACATTTTCCTTGGATAATGAAATGTTTTGACTCTGTATTCATTGATATTGTGTTAATGAGACATGTACCAAATGCTGATTTCTCTGTTACATTTCAGATAGCATCTGTCTTTAAAATATTAATAATGATAGTTTTTGAGCAGGAGGAATGTTAGGTATGGATTTTCTCAAGTTATTAAGCAAGGATATATCTTTTCTTTGCCTTATTTCCTTCCTTCCTTCTTTCCCTTTCTTCCTCCCTTATTTTCTTTATTTCTTTCTCTTTCCCTTCCTTCTTTCCTTCCTCCTCCCTCCGTCCCTTCCTTCCCTCCATCTTTTTGCCCACAGTTTATGAATCTTACCATCATGGAAGATTTTACAGTGGAATAAATAGACTCCATAATAATAGAAGAAAATTCTACATTAATTGTAGTTGTTGCCTTGCTCTTTTATTCCATGCATTGCTTTCAATGCTTAGCAACAGCAAGCTGAAAACCACTACATGGTTAGAGGTAGTAGCTGATGGAGAGAAGTAAGGAAGACAAAGAGGACATATGGAAAGTTAAAATAATTCTAATACCAGTATTTCACAAAAAATATGAATTTACCTATTGATTTATATTTCTATTTTGTATTACTCAATCCCCATAATAAACCTTCCTCCCCCCAGTTGGGGAAAATATATACGTTTGAGAGATCTCATTTAATATCATGGAGAATACTATAAACCTCTGGCAATTTTTCTTGAAAACTATTATTGTAAAATTAATATGTTAAAGATAAGCATTAATTTCTCTAACACTGTGGATAATTTTACGTAGCATCTTATGTATATGTATGGTTAAATAACTCACTAAAACTAACAGAAGATAAAGTAATGTAATTATTGAGGCTCAGAATGAGAAGTACAATGAAAAGAGAGGGATGATAATTTGATATACTTTGCCCCAAGAGGCAGTATTCTTCACTCTGTAGAAGAAGACAAGAGTCTGAAAGTTATTTTAAGTGAATGTTCTATAGAAAGAAGTCTTGTCTGCAAAAATGCAAATGAGTGTATATTTCCACATTAAGGGGGTTAGTCTGAGATATTCTGAAAGGTCATTAGTTTTATAACATACTTTCAGTTTTTTAAATAAAACCAGAATACTTACCTGGGAGGGGAGACACCATGTTCGTGAGGATGGTTTTCCCAGGGCGAGGTTTATCCATTGCACTCTGGATGTGCTGACCCCTACGATTTCCCCAAATGTGGGAAACTCCACTGCATAATTTGTGGTAGTGGGGGACTGCGTTGACACTCTTCCCTGGTCTTCTACTGTTTAAAAATAGATATTCTGATTCAGTAAAAATAAATAAATAAATAAATAAACCAGATATAATTTAGGTGAACTAGTGAACTGTAGAGTAAATCAATAATCAGATGAAGGCTTTATATATAAATTGTTTAGAATGATTGACCTGGATTAATTTTACTCTAAGTGAAGTGTGAGTGATGGGCACAAAATTGATAGGATTCAACAGGCATAAATTTTAATTGGGCTAGTGAAGCATATCAAAGTAAAACATTAAATGTACTTGCATACGCGTCTGACCTATGTACACACATGTAAATATCTCCATAAGCACCATATACACTGATAAAGGACTTGTAAACTTTACTACAAGGAAGCATACACTATGAATAGAAAAATTTTAAAATTATTTTGGAACTATTTTTAAAAATATTCAATGCGTAAAAGTTATGATATTCTTATAATATGTCACCCAGTAAAATATAGTACATTAGGAACATAATAGCAAATTGACTGACCCAGAGATGTAATTAGCTGTATTCAGATAAAATCCATAAATATGTAGAGCTTTTCTTTGTCAATGAGAGATGGAAACTATTGGATACATGCTCCAGCCTCCATACCTTTTCATAGAATGAATCTGAGATTTATCTTTCACAGTTTCTTAGACTTGCTAATAAATTCTGTTCTGTTGGGCTGATTGTTAATGCATATTTTATTGTGTTTCTCTTCTTTTCTTGTTTTCCCCCTTCTGTTTTCTGGGATTGTCTTTCAAATTAACTTTTTTTTTGAGTTGGAGTCTCACTCTGTCACCCAGACTGGAGTGCAGTGGCCGATCCCGGCCACTACAGCCTCGACTTGCTGGGCTTCGGCCATCCTTCCTTCTCAGCCTTCCAAGTAGCCAGAACTACAGGCGCGTGCTACCATGCCAGGCTATTTTTTTTTTTTTTTTGATTTATTGTAGAAATGAGGGCTCACCAAGGTGCCCAGGCGGGTCTCGAACCGGCGTGCTCAGTCAATTCACTCACCTCGGCCTCCCAAAGCGCGGGATTACAAGCTGAGCCACCCAGCCCGGCTGAATTCAAGTTCTTGATTCAGTTTCTGCTATGGAAGAAAACCCAAAATAAAACACAAAGTTAGTATAAGTCCATTAGAAAAAACAAAAGGATGTTTACACAGATATATGAAGAACAGCAAAGAGTCTGCAAATTGAAAAAAGAGGATAAGTTACTCCAGATAAAGAAAACAATATATGGCAAATTAGTGAGTTGTAAAAAAGAAAACAGTATTTCAGGGACAAGTGGAAGAACAGTGGGATTTCAGTGTAGTGACTGACAGGAAGAATGACAGGTAATTTTAGAGAATTAGGCAGAGGCCGTAGTAATGGTTTTGAGTTTGGGATTCAATTAAGTAGGAAATTATTACAGAATTATAAGCACAGGAAATAAATAAAATATAATTTTGCATGGTTTGCTGCAATCCACGAGGAAAGATTAAAATGGTGGGATATCCAAGGGTAGGAATAACAGCAGTAAAGAATCTAGAATATTGGCCGGGTGGGGTGGCTCAAGTCTGTAATTCCAGCACTTTGGGAGGCCAAGGTGAGAGGATTACCAGAGCCCACGTGTTCAAAACCAGCCTGGGCAACTTGGTGAGACCTCATCTGTACAATAAATAAAAAAATTAGCCAGATGTGGTAGGGCATGCCTGTAAGTCCAGCTACTTGGAAGGCTGAGGTGGAAGGATCACATGAGCCCGGCAGGTCAACGCTGAGGTGGCTGTGAGCTTGCCACTGCACTCCAGCGTGGATGATGGAGTGAGACTCCAACTCAAAAAAATTAAAAAATAAAAAAGAATCTAGAACACTTGTATACCTAACCCTGAATTGTACCCCACATCTTTAAAATAAAAAAATTTAAAAAAAGGATCTAGAAGATTACAAAATTGTTTTAAGCTTGAATCCAAACCACTTGGCTTTGCAGTAGATGCAGATACTGAGGAAGAAGGTGGTGTTCTAGAGAAGGAAAGCAAAACAAAACAAAACAGATATTTCTCGATATATGGATAATAGAAGTATGGTTTGGCCAAGCACTGAGGAAGGAAATTGAAGAATACAGTTAAAATTTAAAATACACATAGCATTTGACCCATTATTTTTATTCGTAGTTATTTTGCATATATATGTATTAAAATATAGCTTGCATATTTGTATATTATTATTTAGATTTATTGTATATTTACTATAAATATACAATATACTTGTACATCATGCTACGTAATATGTATTTATATATATTTAAATAAATAAAAATTACATATACACATATACAAATATGTATGCATTTACAGTGTCTGCAAATTTGTAAAGTGATATAGGTACAAGAAATATTCATTGAAAGATTTTAAGGAGTAAATAAAAGCAACTCATAGTTTAAACTTTTATAGATTAGGGGATATTTATATAATGGCATATTACTCAATTATTCCAAAAGAAAAGAAAACTAATCTATATTTGTAAAGTAAGACTTCCAAAATATATTACCTAAAAAAAGCAAAAGGCAGAAAGTTTATATAGCTTACTGCCTTTCATTTGACATCCCATATTGTATCACAAGCATAAGATTCAATCTATAAATAACTTATTAGTTAATTACACAAATGTTTACTAAATGTTTTCTATTATAAGCATTCTAGGATCAAGGACTAGAGCAGTGGAAAGATTCCTGTTGGGGCCAAGAGGCATGACTCTCAGAAAAATCAATTCACAAAAGACAGATTAATTGGAGAAAAGGCTTACAAATTTAATATGTATAAACAGGTGACTTCAGAATGAAGACCATGAAGATACAGGTAAATTGTCCATTCTTATGCTTAGGTTCAACAAATTATTAGGTTCAACAGCCATCTACAGGTATGATTGAACAAAAGGGGTATAACCTAATGCAAATAGACTGATGAGGGAAACCCAGCAAGGTTTCTCTGTCTAGATTCTTCTTGGCCTCTTTGAGCAAGCATTCCTTCCTTCTGGGTATGAGGCAGGTCTCACTCTGGAATAAGGATCTTTTGATTGACAGTCAAACAAGTTAGATCAGAAAATTTCTTTATGGCCAGTTTTTATACAGAAAGGTGGAGGAAAAATTAAAGTGTTTTATATATATATATATAATATATATATACACACACACACAATATACATATACAAATATATATATGTATACATATATATATACACACATATATATATTTTAAGTTTCTTGGCTGGCTTTGAGGAAAAGAGTTTCTGGTTTCTATGACCCACCACCTTGGAAAAGAGTTTCTAAAGTCTCAGGGAAGAATGGGATAGAGAAACAAGAGGTGGGAGAAATTCAGGCAACTATTGGTTCTGAAGCTGCTTCTAAGGCCTTCATTCTGATTTCCAAGAATAACAAGCTATAGTCTATTATGTTTGTTTGTTTGTTTTTTGTTAGTAGTATGTTATAGATGCCAATAGCATTGAGTCTTGATTCCACCTCTCTTTAAACTTTAAAATGACTCGTGAGACTTCCAAGTCTACGGAATTTTGACTCTATACTCTATATTTACCTATGAGATTTTGCTGATTCTTCTGCCTTTATTCTCTTAGGTTTCCTTTAATTTTGAAGTTTTTATTAACTATAATCATCAGCCCTTGTTGATATCCCTAAGGAATGTGCACATTGGCATATTTGGTCATATTTTAATTTTTTTGACAAAAAGTCCCCAAAAGAGGGTTTTTATTAAAAATATCATATTTTCTTTCACAAAACACAATGATTGTGAAAAAATATTGCCAAGAGTAGGAAAGAAGTAGATTTGTAAGTATTACTTTCCCAAAAAAACTGCTTTATAAAAGTTCTTGAGTCTGAATGTGACTTCACAAATATTGAATTCTTAGATATTTTCCTACTCAATTGCACTGAAATAGATGTTTATTTAATATAAATAGTCATTTGTAATGCATTTGGATTAGGGTATTACCTTCATGGGAAAGACAGTAGTAAACTTTAAAATATAAATGGAACTAAAGGAAGACAGGTAAGAGAGGATAAAGTTTAGAAAAATTTGTGTGTGTTCATTTTTTTATGCATGTTTGCACAAATTAAATTTCAGAAATATATTTTTGATACTGTTTAATTAGTATTTAGATGAAATGAAATTAAAAACCAGAAAATTGTTAAAATTAAAATAGTTTTATGCTTGCAAGTATTTATAATTTAGAAGCTTACTTTTAGTGAGTCTAGGCTTAAGGATCCTGTATAGCTACAGTTTTCTCCTCACTCGACTCATAAGATGATTTGAGTTACTGTAGATCAATCATATATTTTCAATGAGGTATAGGGTTTTTCCTCATTAATGTTGTAATCTTGCCAATTTCTTTCTACCTTTTATTTTTCCTGATCCCAGAGTTGCCATGAAAAAAATCTCCAAAAAAAAAAAAAATTGCATATTTACTTTTAAGTCTTCTCTTTTGAATTAATGAACACATTGCAATTTACTAGTAAATGAAAAAAATATTAAAGCGGAAACAAAATGCCATATTTCACAACAATTTTTAAGAAAGAAATTAATAAGAATTTTGAAAAATAGTCACATCTTCTTTATTATAGATAAATAGAAGTTGCTAAATTATCTTAAAAATGAACTAAAAATGTTTATGGAAATTTAAAATACATATGAACTTTCACCACAATTCCTCTTTTGGTGATAATCTCTATGGAAATAAAAGCGCTAGAAAAAAAGGAAATGTGAACAATTATTTTGTTTGCTTTTTATTATTTTTTCTTTTAGAGCTGTAGGGTACACATGAAAATTTGTTACATAAGTAAATTGTATGCAAGTGAAATTTGAGCTTCTAACAAGCCCTCTTCCCCTGGTAGTGGATATAGCACCCCATGAGTGATTGTGCACTCTTTATCCCCCCCGCCTCTCTTCCTCCTTTAGCAGTGCCCAGCATCTTTTGTTCCCACCTTTGTGCTCATGTGCCCAATGATAAGGGCCTGCATATGAGTGAGAACATGCAATATTTAGGGTTTTTTCTTTGTTTGTTCCTGTAATAGTTCACTTAGAATATTGTTCTCTAGCTACATTGATGGTGCTGTAAAGGACATGATTTTGCTCTTCTTTACGGCTGTTTAGTATTCCATCATGTGTATGTACCACATTTTCTTTATCCAGTAAACTTTTGATGGGCATCTAGGCTGGTTTTTGCTGTTGTGAATAGCACTGCAACAAACATACATGTCCAGGTGTCTTTTTTGGTAGAGTGATTTATGTTTCTCTGTGTTTATTTCCAGAAATGGGATTGCTAGATCACATGGTAACTTAGTTTTTAGTTATTTGAGAAAATGCCACATTGCGTTTGACAAAAGCAATGTTCAACTAGGTTACAGTCCCACCAAGAGTATAGAAGCATTCCCTTTTCTTGGCAGCCTCACAAACACCTGGGTTTTTTTTGACTTTTTAATGATAGCCCTGGTTTGAAGTGGTATCTCATAGTTTTGAATTGCATTTCCCTGATGATTAGTGAAGCTGGGCATTTTTTCATGTTTGTTGACTACTTGGATGTCTTCTTTGCAAGGATCTGTTCATGTTCTTTGCCCACTTTTTTTTTTTTTTAACAGGAAATTGCACAAGCGAAGCAAAAGCAACCCCACTGCCCACTTTTTAATGGGATTTTTTTACCTATCAATTCATTGGAGTTCCTTATAGATCTTGGATATTAGACTTTTGTCAGATGCATAGCTTGCAAATATTTTTTCCTCATTCTGTGAGTTGCCTCTTAACTCTCTCGACGGTTTATTTTACTATGCAAAAACTTTTTAGCTTGATTAAGTCCCACCTGTCAACCTTAACGTTTGCTGCATTTCCTTTTGCAGATTTTGTCATAAATTCATTGCCTACTCTAATGTTGAGGCAGGTGTTCCATAGTTTTTCTATGATTCTTACAGTTTGAAATTTTACAGTTAAATCTTTGATTCATTTTGAGTTAATTTTTGTATATGTTGATAGGTATGGGCCATGTTTCATTTTTTGGTACGTGGTTAGCCAGTTTCCCCAGCACCATTTGCTAAATATGGTTTTATGTTTGTTTTTGTTGACTTTGTCAAAGATGAGTTGGTTGAAGGTCTGTGGTTTTATTTCCAGATTCTCTGTACAGTTCCATTGATCTAAGTGGCTATTTTTGTGCCAGTACCATGCTATGTTGGTTACTGTACCCTTGTAGTAAAATTTGAGGTCTGGCAGTGTGATACTTCTAGCTTTGTTTATTTCATTTTTGCTGGAGGTTGCTTTACTTATTTAGGTGCTTTTCCTTCCATATGAACTTCTGTATTATCTTTTCCAAGTTTGTGAAAAATGATGCTGGTAATTTGATAAAGATTGAATTTAATATGTAAATTGCCTTGGATAGAATAGACACTTGATTATGTTGATTCTTCCAATCCATGAGCAAGGGATCTTTTTTCATCTGTTTGTGTTGTCCTTGATTTCTTTGAGCAGTGTTTTGTAGTTCTCATTGTAAAGGTCCTTTACCTCTTTGTTTAGATGGATGTTGAGGTATTTTACTTTATTGTTGCTACTGTAAGGAAAAGGGATTGTGTTTTTTATTTGGTTTTTAGCCTGCTTGTTGTTGGTGTGTAGAAGTGCAACTCTTTTTTGTGTGTTGATTTTGTATCTTGAAACTTTACCAAAGTCATTTATGAGTGCTTGGGAGGTTTTTAAAGACTCTTTAGAAGTTTCTAGGTAAAGAATTATATCAGCTGCAAAGAGGAATAGTTCCTATTTTCCTATTTAGATACCCTTAATTTCTTTCTTCTGTCTGAATGCTCTGGCTGGGACTTCGCGTACTGTTTTAAATAGGAGTGAGAATGGGCATTCTTGTCTTGTTCCAGTTCTTCCAGCTTCTGCCCATTAAGTATGCAGTTAGTTGCAGGTTTGTCATAAATGACTCTTATTATTTTGAGGAAAGTTCCTTCAATTCCTAGGTATTGAAGGTTTTTAGTCAAGAAAGAATGTTGGATTGTATCAAATACTTTTTAGCATTTACTGAGATAATCATGTGGTTCTTTGTTTTACATCTGCGCATGTACTGGATTATGTTTATTGTTTTACATATGTTGAACCAGCCTTGCATCATGGTAAGCCCACCTTGTTGTAGTGGATGATCTTTGAAATGTGCTGTTGGATGCAATTTACTAGAATCTTTTGATAATTATTGCATCTATATTCATCAAGAATATTGGCCTGTGTTTTCTTTCCTTATTGGATCTTTGCCATTTATGGGTTTCAGGGTGATATTGGCATCATAGAATTTGCAAGAGGAAATTCCTTCCTTCTCAAATGCCTGGAGTACTTTCAGTATGATTGGCATCAGGTCTTCCTTGTAGGTCATGTAGAATTCAGCTAAGAAACCATCTGGCCCGAGGCTTTTTTTTTTTTTTTGTGGAGAGGTTTCTTAATACTGAGTTGATTTCTTGTATCATTATTGGTGTTTATGGTTTCAACTTATTTCTGGTTAAATGTTGGGAGGTTATTTGTTGCCAAGAATTCCTCTATTTCCTCTAGATTTATTTGCATACAAGTGTTCATAGTAATCTCTGATAATCTTTTGCATTACTTCAGGGTCAGATGCAACATTGTCTTTTTTGTTTCTAATTTTGTTTATTCAGATTTCCTCTCTCTCTTTTTTGTTAACATGGCCAGGGGTTTGTCAATTTCATTTATATCCTGAAGGGCTTGTCAGGACGTAGCATATTCTCTTAGAGATTGGATGTCTGGGAAGGATTTTCATTCTCCTTCATTAATAAAGTTTACCCAGGAAGGATCGGAAATTCTTGGCTTTAGTTGTCTTTCTTTTATTTAAGAATGTTAAGGATGGGACCTCAGTCTCTTCCTGCTTATAGGGTTTCTGCTGAGAAGTCTGCTACAATTTTGATGGGTCTTCCATGGTAGGTGATCTGTCCCTTCTCTCTAGCTGACTTTAGCATGTTTTCTTGTTGAGAGCCAGCGTAGAGGCTCACCTGAGCGTTAGTGATCCAGGTGGGCTGCAGACCCTGAGACCACTAGGATGAGTTCAGGAGCTGATGGCCCATTTCCTTCCTTTACTGTTTGGCACGTTCCACTAACAGAGACTTTGATGAAGCTTAAAGCTCTGAGAGTACGGCAGGCATGGCTTACTTTAGGAGTCCATTGTTCCCGTTTCTCACAGACTGTGGTTTCGGCTTTAACTCAACACAGTCCAAACTCAGATCACATTTGGGAGCCTTTAATACAGTACAAGCTTCTTTATAAGATTTAAAAGTATACTTATAGAATTAGTATATACATATGGAGAGCTGCTTTTAGCTTTAGATGGTATAGATGATTATTTAGAGTTACTAGAAATGGCCCAGCACGTGCCTTGGGCCGGGCTACATTCCTAAGGGCCCAGCACGTACTTTGGACTGGGCTGCATTCCTTTAAACTGGTTTTACTTAGAGTTA
>CAUYQG010041527.1:0-10424 GCA_963574415.1 Tarsius wallacei | reverse complement strand
TCACGGTGTAACTTCTCCACTTGGTGTGACACCAGGTGAATTTGTTGGGCAAACTAGATGTATTAGGTAAAGAGTTGCATATAGCTGTGGCAAAACAATGAGACCCTGTCACGTACACACACAAAAAGAAAATTAGCTGGGCGCAGTGGCTTGCACTTACAGTCTCAGCTACTCATAAAGCTAAGGTGGGAGGATCACTTGAGCCTAGCCTGAGCAACATAGTGAAACCCTGCCTCTAAAATTTAATAAATAAATAAATAAATGGTGCAGACCTCAGATTGCAGGCTGGTTGATGGCTCCGTAAGGAGTTCTTCCTCTAGACCACAGACATGTTAGACCCTACACTCAGTCTACAGGATTTTAAGGAAGCCAGTCTTTAAAAATATCCCAAGGATGGGCCTCCAAGGTCATCATGGCTGGATTCTGCCTGTCCAAGGGACTTACACAGCATTATCCATCTCCTGTGATGCAAGAGGGATTTGAACACATTGCATGAGGTTTTAGAGGCTCTCAAATCTATCTACTCATGAGACACCGCAGAACTCAGAACTCCAGGAAAATGTTGTTTTCTCAAGGCACCTGGGAGTGAGGAATTCTAGAAAGAATGGGTGGTCTGCAGGCTTGCTTTCCATGTCTGTCTGATTTCCTCTCTTCACACACTATAGCCTTTTTGACATACTAAAGCACACTATCTGAGGCCCTCAAGTCTGAGGAAAAGGTCTGAGGAAGTGACAAGAGCCCAACCTCTGCTGGGTGGTCTGTGCAGCCTCCAGCTCCCTGGCCTCTGCTTATTGCATCCGAGTAGAGGCCTCCTGTGTGGCTGCCTCCCTGCCACTAGGTTATGGTGGTAGATTTGTGTCTGCAAAGTTGTCCAAGACATCTTCCCAGAGTCTCAGAGCACAGGATGCCTGTAACTCTGGCCCTTCATCCCTTTCCTCAAAGAGGTATGAACAAAAGAATAAATCATGTTGCGTTTAGATGCTGATTATAGGGTGTGGGGGTTGGTGGGAGATGAAGGTGGAGGAAACATTCCTAGTAATCGGAGTATCTGGCTGATTGGTAACTGTTTACAGACTTGCTTCTTTCTAGCATGTACCCCTTGAAATCATTTTCTTTGTAAATGTTAAAAGCCATATGAAAAAATAAAACAACCTTGATTACTCTTCTTTGTACTTCAATCAGCAGCATGTCAGCCTCTGAATAAACTATAATTCCTTCACTGTGCCTGTCGAGGAGAGCATTTAGGCCACATTTTAAAAAATATCTTGGTAGAAGTCTCAAGAACAATTAGCAATTAAAATAATCTATTTTCTACCTTTTACTGTGTAAACACGCCGCTTGATTGATTTCACAGTCTCGGGTACTGTGTGGCTTGTGAATATTGCCTTCCCTCATTCTCTTAGGCTCATCAGGGTTGTGAAGGGTTGTGAAGCAGCTCTTGGTGTTCATTAGTGTGTCTTGTGTGTCTTGAACTTTAGAATAGAACTTGATGCTTCAGGGGGTCACCAGTACCCCCCTCCAATCTCCATTGTTTGCGGCTGGTATCTTTTTTGTATATATAGACTTTATTTTATTTTTTTATTTGTTTGAGTTGGGACCTACTCTGTCACCCAGGCTGTAGTGCAGTGGCACAATCATGGCTCATTACAGCCTTGACATTCTGGGGTCAGGCGATCCTCCCACCTCAGCCTCCCAAGTAGCTGGGACTACTGGCAAGTGCCACCACACCAGGCTTTTTTTTATTTTTATTTTTTGTAGAGACAAGTTCTCACTGTGTTGTCGGGCTGGTCTCAAACTCCTGGGCTCAAGCAATCCTCCTGTCTTGACTTCCCAAAGAGCTGGGATTATAGGCGTGAGTCACCATGTCTGGTGTAACTGGTGTCTTGATAGGAAACCTCCTGTCCAAGGTGAATGTCAGTAGAAGGTCTGACGTGCCTGTGCTCTCCTCTGGGCCCCCCGACCACAGCCCACAGTGAACTTGGCCTAAAGATACTATCCTACCAAGGATATTTCCAGCATAACACTCAAAGCCATAAATGCAACAGAAGAGAAGGAAAACTCACTAAGCCCATCCTCTGTGGAATTTACAGATAAAGGAACTGAATCCCAGAGAGACTTAACTAGATACCCCCAGGTCTCTTAATCCTTGTGTCAGCCTCTCCCCTGTGGTTTTAGGGGTAGAAATTGGGCTAGGTGTTTTCTCTCTTGGAAAAGTAAAATGTTATATTTGCAAAACAGCTCAGGCAGGTATGCCGTTATTTCAGGCAGAGGAACAGACTGGATGACTTCTCCAGGCCAGGATCAGGTCCAAGATTCTCTTACAGCTTCAGACAATGTACTGATGCTCTTCAGGGGTGGGTGACTGTCCTGTGATACCTCATTCCCCTGATTCCTCATTCTAGAGCCCGAGCATGAGTACAGGGACTGGGGCCCTGCTGCAGGGCCAGGACTAGGATGAGCAAGGAGAGGAATCTCACTCTCAGAATCAAGAGGGAGAGGATTCTTAAATTTTGCATCCTAGGCACCTCTCTTGCCTTCCTCTTTTCCTCATGGGTACGTCCAAAGGGCATAGGGACAGGGGAATAAAAATGGCTGCAAGTAGGGTGACTTGGACAGGGGATTAGCACTAAGGAGAGTCACCAAGACGAAGTGCAAGGGAGAAGAAATATCCCCTGTAGGGGCTGACCCTACTGGAGGAGACCCTGGGTTTGAGTTATGAATGGAAGGGAGGACCCTTTTGAAAGGCTTGACAATGACCATTTCCACCTGGATATACGAGGTCTGACAATATGTTAGCAAACTCATCCTAGAAAAAGTGCTACATACTTCATTGCTGAATATCACTATGATCACCTTCAAAGTACTCTCCTTGGCAAGCTGTGCACTGATGCCAGTGCCTAGCCCAACCATCAAGAAAAAGAGTTTGGAACTCTTTCTCTGGAATGGCCATCAGAGCTGTTGCTGTATTAACCTTGATGTCCTGAATGCCATCAAAATGTTTTCCTTTCAATATTTCCCTTTTCTTCATTGGGGGCCAGATCAGGTGAGTAGGAAGGGTGTTAAAGGCTAAAAACTCCCTCACAGACAGTGCTGTGTGAGTTGATGCATTGTCATGATGCAAGAGCTCCTTTGGGACCATTTTTTGCACATACCTTCTCCTACCAAGATTTTCAATGAAGATTTTCCTAACTGTTTCTCTATCAATGTTTATTTGGTCTGCTATGCTTCTTACCATCAACTGATAATTTTGATGCTCAGTTTGATGAATTTGTGCAATGTTTTCATCGGTTCTGCTCGTTACTTGCCATCCTGAGCTCTCTTTAATCAGTGATATTTTCTGACCCCTCAGAAAAATGTTTAATCCATTTGTACACTGCCATTTTCTTCATGGTATTATTCCCATAAACTTGGACTAACGTGTCCCTGATTTCACTTCGACTCTTGCCAAATTTAGCAAGAAGTCTAATGTTTGTTTGTTACTCTAATTCAAACTCTTATATTCTTGCAGTGACAGCTCTGATGGCCATTCCAGTAAACAGAGTTCCAACATTGTTTTGACAGGTGAACTAGGCGCTGGCATCAGTGCATAGCTTCTCAAGGGGAATACTTTGAAGATGACCATAGTGATATTCAGCAGTGAGGTATGTAGCACTTTTTTGGGTCAGATCTTGGAAGTCATTCGTCATTTCAGGATCCTCTGCTAATCATTCCAGAATCAGAACCAGGAAAAGCACCTCTTCCTGGCATCTCCTTCCCTGGGGTCAGAGCTCCCCACAAGCAGTTTGCGCTTAACAGAAGTGATGCTGATCCACTAAAAAAAAAAATAGGTTAACAGCTGTGATACAGAATAACTGAGGAAAAGGATAGTACAAAATAAAGTTTCTAGCAGACTTCATGTATCTTTGAGAAATTTTAAACCTTCTATGATTTTTTTAGAAGTGCAGGGTAGAATGATAATGTTTATGAGTCCTAGGACTATTTTCTAAATTTTAAGTGTTTTTCTTTCCTAATTGGAACTTATTTTTCCAAATGTGTTTAAATCATTATGTTTTTCTTCTTGTTTAACAATGTTTTCTATGAATTTTTAATGTTCTTTTTGCTTCTATAAAATCTCTAAATGAATACTCATCAACAGTGAAACTTTCAAGTCCCTAGTATTCATATTACCAATATTTGCACTCCAAGATAATTTTATATTGAAATGTATTTTTAGATAATTTTGTCCACTTTCTCTGTTATTTTGGCTTTAATCTGATTTAAGTTCATTTTCTTTGTCTTTGCCTTTTTTTTTTTTTTTTTCTGAGATGCTATGTTGCCCAGGCTGGCCTGAAACTCCCAGCCTCAAGGGCTACTCTCATCTCAGCCTCGAGAGTATCCCAAGTAGCTGGGCCTGTGGGCATGCGCCACCACACCCAGCTTTTAAGTTCATTTTCAACCAGTGCTTCCTGCTGTGCATCAGTTAGTTGCGTGCACATGCCCATGTACGACTGGCAGTGCCTATGAGACAGGATAGTCAGGGCTACCTATTCTGTTAGTGTAGCTAAGTCTCTCCAGGATGATTTATCATGTTCTTGTCTGTTTGCTTCATGGATACCCATGTATTTCTTGATACGGTGGAGGAACTTGATACAGTTCTTCTGACCCTGTGGCTAGGGTTTTACCATCCAAGGAAGGAACTCTTCTTATGAAAATCTCTATAAGATGCAGGATAAGGATCAGAAACTGGAAGGAACTAGACTGAGCTCTTCAGCAGACACTAGGAATGGACACAAATTTGAAGGGAGGGGTCAGCACAGTGCTTGGGGGCAGCCATTCCCGCAGCCCCTTCAGGTGTCCTAGCACTATCCCAGTGTCTTCAAGGACAGTGGCTGAGGTGGTCAGTGGTGGAGCAGTGTTGGTCAGTGTTATACCAGCAGTGAGCCTATGGGTGTATCGTCAGAGCCAGGGACCCTACACCAGGAGGAGAGATAATGGTGGCAGTATGCGCCAGCTGCAGCTACTGGACTGGTGGGTGGCTGCCTTTGAGGTCCTCTTTGGAGACATAAGGATGGCTATGTCCCCGTTAAGGCATATCTGTTTTAATTTGGGCATTGTAAGTTAACGGGACTTCAGATTGTAGCCACAGGCTAGTGAAGCCTGGAGGTAGCCTGTGTACCTATGATGATTGTCCTGCTAAATTAAAAAGAAAATTATGTAAATAAAAAATTTCATACCTCTCTATTCTAATTTTGATGGCAAAAATAAAATTACATGTATCAAGGTGTGTTGGCTCACGCCTGTAATCTCAGTGACTTGAGAGGCTGAGGCAAGAGGATCACTTAAGGCCACCAGTCCTGGACCAGCTTGGGCAACATAGTGAGACACCATCTCTAAAAAATTTTTAAAAATTACATTAAGCAAATTAATATTTCACTGAGATATTATTTCTGCCTATGCAGTTGGAAAAAGTCTAAAAGTTTGCTAACATGCTCTGTTGCTGAGATTATAAAGAAACAGCTACTCCCATACAGCACTAACATGATGATACAACTCCATTTCAGGGCAAATTAGCAATTTCTACCAAAAACACACATTTGCCCTTTGACCTAGCAATTTCACTTCTAGGAATCGATCTCAATGATATAGTGACAAAAATAAGAAAAAAAGAATGAATGGGAATATTTATTGCAGCACTGTTTGTAAAAGCAAAAGACTGGAAACAATCTAGATGTCCATCAATAGGCTACTGGCTGAAGAAACCATAGTATAGCCATATGATGAAGTACAATTCAATTGTAAAAAGAAATGAGGATTATCTCAATGTACCATTCATCTAACAAAGAGGGAGACTTCTTCATATAAACCGTCTTTTGTAGATTTGTCTCTGAAACCATGAAAATATTTTACATAATCGTGAAACAAAAATTAAACTTAGAAATCAATCTCAAAACAAGAGCAAAGTAAAACACTGAACCTAACTCTATACCATGTTAGTGGCATGACCACATAGAGAGGTACAATTTTAAGTAATTTTAAAACATGGTAATTCCACTGTATATCTGTAATGGGCTATTACCTAGGGCAAAAAGAACTGCAAAAGAAAAAAAACTTTTCGGGATCATATTTCTGGCATATGAGTAATTATGTTAGTGTTATTGTGTTGGGGACCGACTGCAAAGGTCTGCCTTCTGACATGGTCAAGGAGACTGATGACCCCGGACGGCATGGTACATCTGGGAAAGCGGTGGGTCTGCTTCTCCTGCTTTGCTTAGTCATGCTGCTGGTGGAAATCCTAGGGGTTGAGAAACTACAACTTGCTAACCAACCACAGAAAATAGACTCCGGGGGATTGCGGGAAATTTTATCAATTCATCCTGCAGTTATAGCACAGAGAGGAAAGATAATTGCCAGTCCTGAAGTGACGAGGCCAGAAATTTTCATCAAATTACTAGATAAATCTTATACCCCCTTAAGGGGAAACTTCAACATTATGTTAAGAAACTTGCTGCAGATGGAGGCCCATTAATTGTAGGTTGTTGTGCGGTTTGTACTGGCAGAACCCTAAGAAATGTCATTGTTCTGGAAATTGGTTTTTCTATAGCTACACAAATAAAAGTTTAGTTCCTTGTGGCAGAAAACATTTGCTAGAGTGTACCCGGCCATAGTTAAATATATAACAGGCTGACTTTTGCTGTTACGTGATTTCTAGGAAAAGATTATATATTAGTTTTAATGCATAGATTATGTTTTTTTTTTAAAGATCATGGGTATTTAAGCATAGGGTAATGGTGTTTTTGTGTTTTGAGTGTGTTTAGCTTTAAAGGAATAATTGCATAAGGTTTTTGCTTCATAGCTTTAAGGAAAACAACTGTACCTAATTGTTTAGGAATAAGAAGAGTACGTGAAAGGTTTCACATGACTGTCCACCTAACTGTAAAAATATGAGAATAATACTTGGAAGGTTGCACATGACCATCATTAATGTTTTAAGAAACCTGTTTTGGAAAACTTGAGTAATGTCAAGAAAAGGTTTTTCATGTATGTCACCCAAAAGGTTATGTAATAAAAAGGTATATAAATCACAGATTTACTGGCAATAAACGAGCAGTCCCACACAAACACTGAGTCTGTGTCCACTCATTCGCCGATGCCGCTCATCCTTCGGGAAACCCTGAACCTGCTGGAGCGGGTCTCCAGCATTATTGGGAGTTGGGATTTTCAGTATGTAAGAAAGGAGAAACTGATGGAAGATAAAAAATTAAAACCCTTATAGTTTTCCATTCGAGTTGGAAATAAAGAGCATAATCATAGAAAACTCATTATATATTTTACCTTAAAAATTATTTCCTAACTTTGTCCTTGAAAAGTCCTAAAAACAAGGAGTAATCCAGTGACAGTGAGCAGTTTGTGGTCTCTAAATATTTCCCACTGAAAAGAACTAGGGGTCCTTGAAGAAGTGGGTGACCCACATCTGAGGCAGGACATGTACAAGATGAGCCCAGAACATCTTGTCATTACCAGAAAGCAAGGAAGCTATCAAATACTTAACTAGGATGGTATAAAAAACACTCAGAAGCCAACTTGCAGAGATCCCAGTGACTAAAGATAGGACAATTTGGTAGTCGATAAGAATAGTATCTACAATAGAGTTAAACACATTAAATGTGTTTAAATTTAGCACATTGATCCTGCCTTTCCTTTAGTATAGGGACTATATTTTAGGATGGTCAAATCACTGATTTTGGAGAAATTTCTTTTTATGGAAGTAATCCCAATAATAAATGGAATGATATATCATTTCTATATCACCATTTTGCAATCCCTAATGAAATAATGGGTGTAGGGAATGATCATCACAAAAAAAGAGACAAGCAGGCATTTGAAGTCATCATACCGAGAAACTCCAACATAAATCTGGTCAAGTTCTAGATACAGCTACTATTCTATTAGAATAAATGCAGGGTGCGGAGGAACACGTTTAATAATATGACAGAGGTGTAATTAGAAAAACTCAGACTATAGAAAACTACACAAGTCAAACAACCTGATTTCTTCCATAAATAATTTATAAGGAGGAGCCAACCTATAGATTAAAAAAGAATCAGGAAACATAGTAGTCAATTGAAATGTCTGTGCCTTACTTGGATCAGGATTTGGACAAAACTAAACCAATGTATGAAAAAACTGGAGAAATGTGAACATTGTATATGAAGGGGGACTCCCAAAAGCCCAAATTACCTTGTGGAGGGCAGGTCCTTTGTAATACAGGCTTCCCCACTAGGTAAGTGTTCTAGAGGCCCATCGGCATCAATGTACCAGCTAGCGTTGTTGTGAGAGGCTGCATTTGGCTTCAGTGAATTTTTTTATGGAGAGTCTTTTAATGTGTTTGCCCATCTGGTGATGGGTGATTTATGAGTATACCTGCCCACACTGCACTTAGTGTTCAGCAGTTTTTGACCAAAAACAGCTTGACCCCCATGCTCCACCTTCCCTATTCATCTGATCTCACCCCAAGTGACTTTTTTTGTTTCTCTCAGATGAAAAAAGTCCTCAAGGAAATATTTTGCCGACGTGGAAGAGGTGAAACCAAGAAATGGCAGAAGTATTAGAAGACATCAAAATTGATGAGTTCGAAAACTGTTATGAGCACTGAACAAAGTGTCTCAATAGGTGACTGAAGTTTAAACATGTAAGAATAAATATATAATTTATTGTAAATAAATTCCAGGATTTTTTTGGCACCCCTTGTATAGTGATATTAAGAAATTACTGTTAATTATTGTGTGTAGAAGAGTAGTTTTGTAGGGCTTTGTTAAATAATTTTTACTGTTTAGAGATGCATACTGAAATATTTTGGGATGAAATGACATGTCTGGGATTTGCTTTAGGTAATCTGTACAATGAGGGCAAGAGGTAATGACTTAGATTAGAGAACTGGCCAAATGCTGATAATTTTGAAGCTGGTTATTGGCCATAAGAGTTCATTATTCCAGCAGTGGAAGAATGGAAATTTCACAAGTGAATGCCATGGTCCCCCAGCTCTCTGCTTGGGGATAATTTCCCACCCGAGGCACAGAGAGCCAGAGTCCAGGCAGAACACAGTGGTCTTGCTGAGCTGAGGAGGCAGAGATCAGAATTCAGGACTTGGGTCAGCTGAAATGTATGGACTCTGCAGAGAGGGCATCAGAAAGAAGAGAGGTGAGCCTATGGGGCTCTCAGGAGTCCATGTGGTGCCTTCCAGGAGCTCACTGTGCAGCTCAGTGGTGTATGTGCAGGGCAGAACTCCCTATGGTAGAGCTACTTACCAGACAGACTCTTCTAATGGACTGAGGGTGAAGAAGATGGCAGATAGTGAGCGGTGCTGGGGATTTTGGGGTTCCAGACCTGCGCAAAGAGAGACTTCACTACCTCTCGGTAACACCTCTGATATCCAGCTGAAATATCAGACAACTTAGGAAGAAGGCCACGCCCTGTCAAAGCTTAAAATCAAGCCCCAGCAAGATTCCTTCCAAACCAACTCAGCTGAGGAAGAAATGGGATTTTAGTTTGTTTGTTTAAAAGGAGGATAAAAGCAGGAGGAGTGCACTAGACCAATTGTGCTGAAGACAGTGGGGAGGTTGTGTTTTATGCGGGGGGAGCTGAAGAAGGAGGAAGAGGAAACAGCACACGGAAAGGCTCAGAGATGATGCAAGTGGGTTCTCCAGAGCCAAGGGAAGAGCAGTGTTTCATTAATACCAAACTCAGATTTCTCCCCATTTTAGCATCTCTGAAATTAGACATGCCTTACAATATAAGATGTTTTATCATTTGAATTGAAACAATACTTTTTTTCTAATGTCACATATAGGGTCTGACAATTAAGTTTGTGAACTCACCCTAGAAAAAGTGCTGCACACCTCTTTGCTGAATATCACTCAGACCACCTTCAAAGTGCTTTTTTTGAAAATCTATGCATCGATACCAGTGCCTAGTCCACCCGTCAAAGCAATGTGGAACTCTTTTTCTGGAATGTCAGAGTTTGAATTACAGCAACAAGAAAACATTAAATTTCTTGTTAAACTTGGCAAGAGTGGAAGTGAAATCTGGGGCATGTTAGTCTAAGTTTTGGGGGATAATGCCATGAAGAAAACAGCAGTATATGAATGGTTTAAACATTTTTCAGAAGGAAGAGAAAGTGCCACTGATGAAGAGAGGTCAGGACGGCCAGTAACGAGCAGAACTGATGAAAACATTGCAAAAACTCATCAAATTGGGTGTCAAAATCATCTGCTGACTGCAAGAAGCATAGCAGAACAAATAAACATTGATAGAAAAACAGGAAAATCTTGGCATGAGAAAGGTATGTGAAAAATGATCCCGAAGAAGCTCTTGTATCACAACAATGCACCAGCTCACACAGCACTGTCTGTGAGGGAGTTTTTAGCCAGTAAACAAATAACTGTATT
>CAUYQG010041526.1:0-19530 GCA_963574415.1 Tarsius wallacei | reverse complement strand
AAGGGTGTCTCCTGCATTTTCTAAGGTTCTTATAGCTTGGGATTTTATGTTTAGGTCTTTGATTCATTTAGAGTTGATTTTTGTGTATGGGGATAGGTAGGGGTCTTGTTTTAATCTTCTGCATGTGGTCAGCCAGTTTTCCCAGCACCATTTACTGAATAGGTTCTCCTCTCTCTAGTGGTTGATAGTAGAGGCTTTGTCGAAGATAACTTGATTAAGAAATTGAGATTTTTTTCTTCCGGACTCTCTATTCTGTTTCATTGGTCTATATGCCTGTTTTTATACCAATATGAGGCTGTTTTGATAATTGTAGCTTTATGATAAAGTTTCAAGTCTGGGAGTGTGATACCTCCTGCTTTATTTTGTTGTTGTTGTTGCAGTTGAGGATTTTTTGTTTGTTTGTTTGTTTGTTTTTTGTGATGATTTATCTTTCCACATGAATTCCTGTATTGTCGTTTCCAGGTCTGGGAAGAATCCTGTTGGTAATTTGATGGGTATTGCATTAAATCTGTAGATTCCCTTAGGTAATAAGGACATGTTAACAATGTTGATTCTTCCAGTCATTGAGAATGGAATATTTTCCATTTGTTTCTGTAATCTTTGATTTCTTTGAGCAGTGTTTTGTAGTTTTCATTGTGAAGGTATTTCACTTCTCTGATAGGAAGAGGCCAAGGTATTTCATTTTTTGTGTTGCTATCGTGAATGGGATTGTGCTTTTTATTTGGGTTTCTGTTTGTCTGATGTTGGTATATAGGAATGTGACTGTCTTTTGCACATTTATTTTATACCCCAAGACTTTGCCAAAGTCCTTTATCAGTGCAAGGAGGTTTTTGACAGATTCTCTTGGATTTTCTTTTTCTTTTTCTTTTTTTTGAGTTGGAATCTCACTCCATCGCCCAGACTGGAGTGCAGTGGCCACTCCCGGCCACCGCAGCCTGGACCTGCTGGGCTCCGGTGATCCTTCCACCTCAGCCTTCCAAATAGCCAGAATTACAGGCATGCGCTACCACGCCCGGCTGATTTTTGATTTATTGTAGAGATGAGGTCTCGCCAAGTTGCCTAGGCGGGTCTTGAACCCGCGGGCTCAGGCAATCCACTCACCTCAGCCTCTGAAAGGCGCAGGATTACAGGCTGAGCCACCGAGCCTGGCTTTCTCTTGGATTTTCAAGGTATAGAATCATGTTGTCTGCAAAGAGGCAATAGCTTAACTTCCTTTTTTCTTATTTGGATACCCTTGATTTCCTTTTCCTGTCTGATTGCTCTTGCTGGTACTTCCAATACTATGTTGAGCAGGAAGGGTGAGAGTGGGCATCCTTGTCTTGCTCTGGTTTTCAGGGGAAATGGTTCCAATTTCTTTCTGTTTAGCAACATGTTGGCTGTGGGTTAATTGTAGATGACTCTTACAATTTTGAGGTATATTCCATCTATGCCTATATGCTCGTGGATTTTTATCAAGAAGGGGTGTTGTACTTTATCAAAAGTTTTTTCTACATCTAATGATATAATCATGTGGTTTTTGTTTTAACATGTATTAATATATTTCATTACGTTTATGGTCTTGCGTATGTTGAATCAGCCCTGCATACTGGGGATGAAGCCTACTTGGTCGGGTGGATGATTTTTGAGATGTGTTGTTGGATCCTGTTTGCTAGAATCATGTTCAGAATTTTAGCATCCATGTTCATCAAGGATATTGGCCTGTAGTTCTCTTTCTTTGTTGAATCTTTACCTGATTTAGATGTCAATGTGATGTTAGCTTCACAAAATGATTTGGGGAGAGTTCCATCTTTCTTGATTGCCTGGAATACTTTCAATGGGATTGGTATCAATTCCTCCTTGTATGTTTTGTAGAATTCTGCTGGAAAGCCATCTAGTCCAGGGCTTTTATTTGTGGGTAGTTTTCTTATGACACAGTCGATTTCCTGGATTGTTATTGGTCTATTTAGGGTCTTAATTTCTTCTTGTTTCAACCTGGGGAGGTTGTGTGCTGTCAGAAAGTCCTCCATTTCATTTAGGTTTTCAAGTTTGTTTCCATACAAGTGTATATAGTAGTCTCTGTTAATCTTTTGTATTTCTTCAGAGTCGATTGTGACTTGAACTTTTGCATTCCTGATTGTGTTTATTTGGACTTTTTCTCTATTTTTCTTGGCCAGTCTTGCTAAGGGTCCACCAATCTTGCTTAATCTTTCAAAGAATCCACTTTTTGTTTCATTGATTTTTTTTCTATAATTTTTTTTTCTTCTATGTTCCAGATTTGGGCTTTTATTTTGATGATGTGGATTCTTCTGCTGAATTAGGATTTTGCTGGTCTTGCTTTTCCAGCTTTCTTGTTTGATTTGTTAGGCTGTTAACTTGTGTTTTTTCCATTTTCTTCATGTGTGTTTGTAGAAATATGAATTCCTCTCTTAGTACTGATTTTATGGCATACCAGAGAACATGCATTTATTAACTCCTAGATCCATAAGTCAGAATTCTCATAAGTCTGAGCTAACTGGATCTTCAATATAGGGTCTTTCAATGCCAAAATCAAGCTGTGGCCAGACTGGGCTCTTATCTGGAGGCTCTGAGGAACAATTTGCTTGCAAGCTTATCAGGTTGTATACAGAATTCCATCCCTTTAAGTTCAAGAACTGAGGTCACGTTTCCTTGCTGTCTTCAGTTAGGGATCACTTTTCAGCTCTTAAAGACCACTCTCCAGTTCTTACATGTGATCTCCACCATTTCCAGGTCAGCAATTTTAGGCCAGATTCAGATTAAATCTCTTTGATGTCCTTGCCTGCTATCAGTAAGAGAAAGTAGTAGATGGTAGCTTTTAAAGGGTTCATGCAATTAGATTAGGCCCACCTAGATAATCTCCCAATTTAAAATCAATGGGTTAGTACCTTAATTACATCTGTAAATCGCTGTTGCCATCTAAGGTAACATATTAATTATAGTAACATCAGGGAGTCATTTAAGATTCTGCCTCCCACACCCTCCACACCAAGATAAATAAATGATGGAGAAAAAAATGCTGGCAAAGAATATTGAAGTGCAATTCAAAGGAAGGTTTTCTGAACAGCCTAAACAAACAAGCAATTAATAGCTTAAAAGAACAACTACATTAAATACATTAATGTCCACTACAGTGCCTAAATCTCACTTCAAAATGGACAAAACGTTTTTGACTAATGTGTATAAATGCAAACATACATGTATGTGCTTTACAGAAATATAATGTAATAAGTATTCCAGAACTGGTATGCAAGTAATCTCACCTATGAGAAGCCCAAGTGACTCTGTGGTGATGTAATGGACCCTGACAGGGAGTCAGGTGACTTGGATTTAATTCCCTGCTCCAATAATAATGTACTCTATAACCTTCAATAAATCACTGGTTTTCTCTAGGACACTGTTTCTTGAGCTGTAAAATAAGAGAATCAGGCTAATTGTCTCCAGGAATCTTTCCAGCTATAACACCACATTATACTGCAAACGTTTTATGTTTTAAAACTTAGGTGTGGGATGCCTTGTGGTTTAGCTATTAAGTTAAATTATAATATAATACATAACTATATATTATATCTATAATGCTTTAGAGGTTACATTGAAATTAGTACATATACAATTCTGGCACCAGTGTAATTTTTATATTCTTTTGGGAAAAATTCTGTACAATAAATCCAAAACTATAAAAATGGGAATGTAGACAGTTAGAAATACACTTTGGGGCACCATATCAAAATAGTGTCAATTACTTACACTCTGCATTTGCTGAAAGATGTTCATAGTGTCATTGTTTACAATAAAGAAACTATGAATATGATATAAATATCTCCTAAACCGAGAATTGTTAATCAACTAATAAAACATTAATGAAATGTGATGCAGGCTTGAAGAATTATATCATAAAATCTGCCTTGCATTCTGGAATACATTTAGGGCATAATATTATAAGTTCATAAATTTCAAGTTGTTAAAATATGTATGAGTGTATATTAATTTGGGAGCAAAACATAAAAATTGAAGATTGTTAGGAATATTAAGGTGGTTGCTATTTTGTTTATGTTACCCAAAACTTTTTAAAGAATCCACACACGGAAAATATGTAATGCCCTTCCATAAGTGTACCTTACTTTTAAAAAGGAAAAAAAAACTTTATGCCCTCTATATTTAAAGTTGTTTTCTCACCATTGGATGGAACTCATTGTCAGAAATCAAGTGGTACAATTAAGACCTTCTTAGGATGACAACTGTAATATACAGTGGAGAGGAGATATCAGTTTTTTGGAACTGCATTAAATATCTTTGAGAAAACTCTTTTCTTTTTCTTTTTCTTTTTTTTTTTTGAGTTGGAGTCTCACTTTGTCGCCCAGACTGGAGTGCAGTGGCCGCTCCCGGCCACCGCAGCCTCTACCTGCTGGGCTCTGGCAATCCCTCCGCCTCAGCTTTCCAAGTAGCTGGAACTACAAGCGGGTGCTACCACGCCTGCCTAATATTATTTTTTATTTATTTTAGAGATGAGGTCTCGCCAAATTGCCCAGGTGGGTCTTGAACGCTCGGGCTCAGGCAGTTCGCTCACCTCGGCCTCCCAATGCGTGGGATTACATGCTAAGCCACCGAGCACGGCTGAAAAATTCTTTTCATATCAGTTTAGAATGTTTTATAATTTTACTTTTCAACCTTATGATTTTTGCTACCATGAATTCTGTTCTACTTTGACTTATATTACTTTACTTGTAGATTTTGGATCTCCATCTGTACTATGGTGAGCATCCAGACTCTAGATTCTGCGTTTATATACCCACAGCCTTCTCTCAGTTTTGGCCTTGGACTTGTTCTCCTCAGAATCAAGCATCCTGAGGCACCTCTGGTCATTTACTTCAGCTCCTAAGTACTGGAGGACTCTTCATTGATCTCCTTTCAATCTGAAGTTGTGTGCCGAATACATACAGAGAACTATGTTGGGATTTGCCAAATTATCATTACCAGTATGTGAGCCAAGGTCAACATTCCAGAGATCAGAGCTAAAAGTGAATAACATGAATTAACTAATTAGCTATAAGGACTAACAGAGCTAAAAGTTTAAGGCAATAACTAGGAGTTAACCAAGAGTCCACTGCTAAGAATGACACAACAGAGAAAAAAGCAGATAGCTAAGGACTAAGACCATGTCCTCCAGAAAATTCAGATTTCTGATAAACAGGTCCTAACAAATATCATAAGGCTAGAGAAAGAGTTTTAAAAGAGCTTAAGACAAATGAATGAGCCCATTGCAGTGAAGCAAGGCAGCCTAGGTAGTAGATTCCCTGTGAACATTATCAGATAGTAAAAAAACACCCCAGAGGTTAGCAACCAGACCTCCCATAATCTCCATGGCTAAACACAATCACCCATGTAACATTTGTATCACAAATCAAATTCATTCTCCAGGAAACAAAGCCTAGCAGATTGAAAATTTATTAGCATCTGCTGCGTTGTGATTATGGCTTTTAAAATGATTCACATCACACGTGTAAAATGCACAAATACATTTCACCATTGCAAAATACATGGCATTTTGGTCGTATATAATGAAAGATTTTATCTAACAAAGGATGCTGCCTTTTTTTATTGCTCCCTGCCAAGAGAATGCTTGGAATGCTATTATTGGTTTAATATAATAATAAAATGAGATTGCACCCAATACGAAAGCCAGAAGGACACCCATATTAAAGAAGGTAAATTAATTGATTTCTCTGAGGACATAAACTACTCTTTTGTGAATTTAACATTAAGAGAGAGGGTTGTTTGAGTAATCACATTTTGAGGTGTCCTTTTCCAAAAACAATTTCACAGTTACAAGTAAAAGCTACTCATTTTTTCTAAAAACCTGAAAGAATTATGTTTGTTTTTGTTAAGCCTATATGATTTCCAAGGTCAGGCACATTAGTAGATGAGACTGTAAAAACTGGGAGTAGAAAACTATAGAGAGTAGCCTTGGATTACAATAAATACTTGAGTTTCATAAAAGCCAGTTCCCATTTCTCTGACAGTAAGTACATCCATAGAGGATGTAGGCCTATAGTGATTTGGATTACTTAATTACTTACTTACTTATAACTTACAGTCTCTTAGGGACTTATAACTGTAAAATACAATGGACTTTACTGAAATTAAATGTTTTGATACAATTTATTTACACAAACATTAAGAAATAAGGAAAGAGACCCAAGTGGTGTCACAGTACATAATAAATATTCAACAAATGATTGACACGTGAATGGATAAATAGGTGAATAGTGTGTGCAATAGAGAGAAAAGTGAATGAGGACTTATATTGTTGCTAATACAGGACAAATTTCCTGCTCCTGAAGGAGAGACTCAAGGCAGGATAACATAATGACTATAATTATAGCTTCTAAAGCCAGCCTAAAGGGGTGAAAATGCCAGCTCTGCATCTTATTAACCATGTGACTTTAGACAAGCTATCCAACATTTCTGCACCTCTCATTTCTATTTGTAAAACAGAAAATATTGATAACATTTACTATGTGTGACTATTGTGATGATTATGTGAGTTAATAATTTATGTCAGGTTCCTTGAATGGCATTTGGCATATAGTAAGCTCCATATAAACATTAGCCATTATCATATAGAAATTCTAGAATTTCCACTTGAGCCTGAATCTATTTCTTAATACACTTCCCTATTACCTATCACACTAACTATACCTAAAGTTGCCTAATAAGTGACCATTCAAATTATACTTTGCAGACCTGAATGCATAAATATCTATCTTTTTAAAAGTGAGGGTCTTAAACTGAGGGGGGGGGTCATTGAATTTATTAGCTCAGTGATTTTCAAACTTTGAAAAGTATCAAAAAATCTTGGTAAGACTTTATATAAAAACTAACATATTAAACACAGAAAAGTTGACCATCCTACTTTAAGTGGAAGCAAATGACTAGGAGTTTTATTCAAATTCGTTTCACCTTTGCCCCTTGGGATAACCTTTTGATGCCTTATATGGCAACTTCCATGGGCCTTTCCAGGTGGAAAATTAGCAAGATGCCCCAACTGTTTCAATGAAGAACAGAAAAGGCTAATGTTTTGAATGGAAAAGTGAGGTCTCACACCAAAACAAGAACTACAAAAATTAATAAATGATGAAAAATTGTGGTTTACAATTTAACCTTATCATATCCAAATGTGTTTTAAATATCAGCTTTGTATAGTATGTTTAAAATAGTGGTTCATATCAAGAGTTAGAAGAATTGTAAGTAATTAGCCACGTGTCAGATTTTTAAATTAAAAATAAGCTGTTGGAGGCTTTGTCGAAGATGAGTTGGTTGAGAAATTGAGGTTTTGCTTCTGGAATCTCGATTCTATTCCATTGGTCTATATGCCTGTTCCTGTACCAATACCAAGCTATTTTGATGGTGATAAATATCTGTCTGGGGATGGGGAGACACCTCTTATCATCAAGGGTGCCTGAATGAAGCATTTTTGTATGCCTAACCCCTAACTGTATCCCATAATACCATAATAAAAAAAATTAAAAAAAAAAAATAAGCTGTTAACTTGACTGAATTATCTTGGATATTTCCACAGAAACATTCTCTTTCTAAGTTTCATTTATCTTTTCAATAATTTTATTGAATTACCACTATGCCTGACTCATCAATTTCCATGCTTTCTGGGCCCAAGACTAGAAGACTCCATGAGTACTACAATGTACGAATTTATGTCACTGAAGCGTTGCAGCTATCTCGTTGGATATGTGTACTTTACTTTACTAAGACATCCCTTCTTTGTGCTGTATCAGCACAATACCTCCTTTAGTTGACCTAGACCAACAATTGTGTTTGGCAACCAAGTAAGATGTTTGGTATGCAAGGTATTTCGTTAACCAGGTGTACTGACGCCCTTCCACATTTACTGAGTCCAGTCTCAGGTTCAGACCTTTCCCTTGTGGCGGTCCACATTCCCAGTCCTAGTATAACTGGACCAAGCCAAACCTGTGATGTTCAGAAGTTATAAAGTAATATCCTGAATGCCTATCCTCATTGTCCCTTATAGGTCAAGGCTCCCTTAATAATTAGCCTTCAAGTTTTTAATGGTTTAAATATTCATAGGTGAGCTGTCTCAGTAAGTTCATAGGGCTTTACTCCTGAATCCCTCAGTTTCTTTCAGTCTCTAAAGTAGCCTAAGACATGAACTCAGAAGAAAAACAAGGTAGACTGTGATTTTTGTCTGTGTCCAAGATTTTAATCCACTCACCTATTCAATAGAGCCAGCAGAGTAAATGCAGTGATGGGGAAATATAAAGGACTATCATAGACAGATGGAAAATCAGATTGTAATGAAAAAACAAACACTTTTCATTGCCCTTCACTGCAGCTCAATTGACAGCATAAGATTTATGTTGGGCTTCCTGTCTGTGATGGTCCTCATATACCAGAAAGGTGTTATTGCCCAAAAGATCTTCAGAGAGTATCTGTCATCATTGACCAAATAGAGTGTGATTAAGCACACATACACACACATTTTTCTCATTTCACTTTTTAAAAATCCAGATTGGAGACTGCTTCAAACTATAAAATTTAAACTGTTATCTCAGAGTTCACCCTTTCATGATTATGCACAGAGGACTAAAGGATATCGAAGGAGAACCGGATGGGTCAAACAAGAAGAACAAGACCAGCACTTTCTTTCTTACTCGATGTGGTCTTTTTAGAATAACCTTATGTCAGTGAGGATACTTGATACTAGAGATACAGTGGAGGAAAAAGAGGCATTCTATCTTCACGGGGCTTTCAATCCATGAAACTCATAAATATTTCCTACACAGTAGATGTTTATGCCATTCTTTTTAACATGGGTGTAGGTATCAATGTCCTAGATCTTCTGAGAGAGAAATACGAAGGGCATAGATAGGAAATATCATATGCCATATTATAATACATATTTTATTTCAACAAATATAATGGAGGGAAGTATACAAGTCTTTCATAAAATTCTATTTTTTTAATCCTAACCTTTAGCATACAGGATTATAATTACTTCATTATATTTTTCCCTACTGCACTCTGAGTTCCATAATTATAGGAATTTTGGATATTTCATTCACCAATGCATCCTCTATATTTAGCAGAGTGCCTGGCATAAAGTAGACAATTAATAAAATTTGGTTGTACTACTGAGGAATTAATGAAAATATAAATGATGTAATTTTCTTGACATTATATGTAATAGGAAGCCTTGATAATCACCAAGAGAATTGGATGATGGGAAAAGGTAAAATGATAATCACTACTTCTTAAATTTGTATAATATCTCAGACTAGCATTTTGGAAATATTATTTCCCAACAACACGAGACAACAGATTGTCTTTCCACATTTTACAAATGAGAAAAATTAAAATTAAAGATTTCAGAAGCTGGGCATGGTAGCTCACATCTGTAATTCCAACTCTTTGGGAGGATGAGGCAAGAGGATTGCCTGAGCCTAGAGGTTTGAGACCAGCCTGGCAACTTGGCGACACCTTATCTCTACAATAATTTTCTCAAAAAATTAGCCATGCATGGTGGCTTGCATCTGTAGTTCCAGTTACCTGAAAGGCTGAGGCACAGGGGTCACCTGAGCACAGCAGGTTGAGGCTGTGGTGGATGTGAGTGTACCACTGCACTCCAGCCTAAGCTACAGAGTGAGATTCTGACTCAAAAAAAAAAGATTTCAGTACACTTTATCTAGTTATACACCCACTAAGAAGCAAAGTTAAGATCTACTTAACCTTAAATTCTGAGTGTTTTATTAGCTTAATGAATGCCCTTGAGCTGTGTGGAATAACCTGTAACAAGATAAGAGACAAAGATGTAAAATTTATGTTTTGATGCTATAATACTCAAAAGAAGAAATAAGAGAAAAGGACTAACAACAAATCATATGTAAAATAAACAAAATATAATAAATTTTGTCGGAAGTAAGCTCAATTTGAGTCAGCAACACAGTATACCTGCCAAAAAGGCTACAGAAGCTAAATCCATTATTAATTAATTAATTAGCTGTGGGTAATGGTAATCTTATTATTTTTAAAAATGAGAGCTGAAGAATCATGTCAAGTTTGGGGCAGGACATTCATCATAAAACATTATCCAACTGAAGCATGTCTAGAGGAAAATGACCACCATTGGAAAGGGAGTTAATGACTTCCCATAAAAAGAATATGACTATTTATCTCCACATAGAGCAGATGCAGGCTGTGGTAGTCTGATCGCTGTCTTACAATAGCTGAAGGCCAGAAGGTATAGACTTGCTTTGCCTTGTCCTGAGGAATAAAATTTTGATTTGAATGAAGTCCCGAAAAACTGAGTTTTTGTTCAAATAAGAAAGAGCTATGGGAGCTAGAATATGTTGCCCCTAGAGCAATGTAACTGTCTTTTCACTGGAAACATTACAAGACATTAAGAAGTCACAATATAAGGGCATTATAGAGGAGACTGAAGTTCTGTCTTGGATGGCATTGAGGTCATCAAACAATTGGCACACACATTGCTTTCCACCCATGCAAACTCATTAAAGGTGTCAGTTACTTATCATGGAGTTATTCATGATGCTTCCACAGAATCTTTCCAAACACAAATCTCTAAGAAACTCCATTCAAGTGATCAGTGGTGGAAAAACTTGTAATCTGTCCATTTTGTGTACATGTGGTATAAAATAGGGCTTCCAAACCCGGCTGCACTTCAGAATCAGCTGCTCTGAAACTTTTGAACTTTTAAAAACTGCAGATGCCCAGACTGTACTCCAGTTTTCCTGAAAAATGATATATAAGTTTTGAACCCAGGAATATGTATGAAAACCATCACCAGATGATTCAGATGTGCCAAGCCTAACACAAATTGGCAAACTAGCATTTATCAATCACTAATATAAGATCCATTCCAATCCCCTGGATCTGTGACTCTATGAAATCAGATGATTAAAAATAAAATTGTGTGCCCTTGGATACATAGAGTAATTTTATCTCTGTTATTCATGCATGCAATAGTCATGTTTTCTTCCCATGGATAAAATTTTGTGTGTGTACCATTTCATAATGCAGATTTCTGTATGCTGTGAACTCCTGACTTATATGGACTGGATGTATCACGCTACTTGTTAGAGTATAAAAGAGCAAACATTAGTAAAACTGATAATACGCCTTGTGGTGGTGACTCAACCAAAGCAAGCACATCTGTCACAGAGGAACAGCCTGCCAGCTTTTCACCAGGGGAAATGCAATTGAATAATAATGTGCCATACATAAAGCAACTTCGGTAATGTTCTCTGCCAAGTTAAATCCCCTTAAGTTGGAAACATGTGCATATACTGGGTAAATGTACAGTCACATAGTGTAAGCAGGTCAAAAACTTTGCAGTCACAATGCAACATTTTAAATTCTTAGACTTACTCAACAAGTGTCAGAGATAGTACTGAGAACTGAGGATACAATGGTGAACACAAAAAGACGTAGTCCCTGCCTTTTTTGTTGTTCTGGTAGAGTGGTGGAAAAACAGAGTACTATGTTTGGAAATAACAGCTGAAGCTAGTACGATCTTCAAAAGCCTCTCTGTGGAGGTACATTCTGAACTATGCAAGTGACTCAAAGAAGGGAAAGTGCATCTTGAGACAAAAACTCTAAATAGAGGGCATAGCAAGTGCAAAAGTCCTGAGGTGAAGAATGCTTTGTTTGTGAAATGCAAAGAGATTATAGTAACTGAAGCATAGTAAACCTGGGAATAGAGAGTGATCATAGATAAAACCAAAGAGACAGTCAAAAGCCAGATAGATCTCAGAGGTTTTATAGTTTTGGGTATTGTGCCTTTCTTTGAAAGAAGTGCCATTTTGGTAAGAAAAGATTATTTTGGATGAAAGGTGAGGACCTCAGTTAGTATCCTGAAAATCTTTCCAGGCAGATTCAAAGACTCTTCCCCTCAGAATAAATAGGTTGTTTGGTCTCTCTGGATTTTTTTAATCTCTCAGTTCCAATCCTTTTTGGACAAGTGTTCATTCATTCATTATTTATGATGCTCTTACTATTTGTCAGACATTGTGCCAGTCCCTAGGGACAAATTAGTAAATAAAAGTACAAAGTCTCTTGCCCCCAAGACATTGATAACTAAACAGAAAATACAAACACATTCACAGGAAATAAAGTGGAGAGAAAAAAGAGTTATATGCACAAAAATATTCAGAAAATACATGTGTCTGTATGTCTCTACAATTCATGCTTTTGGGTATCCTGGTGCAGGCCATTCTGAAATGCAGTTCTGTGATTCACAAGGGTGATGGAGTCGGTGAATGCAGAGCACAGCTTTCTTTGCTAAGCTTGGAAAAATTAGCAATAAAAACAGGAAAACGTTATTTTGTTGTTTTTAACTAAACTCTATAACTGGAATAATATTACCTTTAATGAGGCTGGGGAACTTCCTCTGAGGAGTCTAAAGCCCTTTACTGATGCTATTCCATTAATTCTCCTTGTGTCTGGAACTTGGCACCTGAAGCGCAATGCATTATGCAAAACCAAAGCACACTTTGCATAGAGAAAGGATTGTGTTGCAATGTTTCCCTTGTGCTCAACTTCAAAATGCCAGCAGATCTGTGATCAGGACATGTCCTTATATCCATGCTTTTGGCATATATCTTGTGTGTTTATGTGTGTGTGTGTGTGTGCGCGCGCATATAGTCTTAGTCTGTTTTGTGCTGCTATAACAGAATACCTGAGACTAGGTAATTCATAAAGAACAGAAATTTATACCTTACATATTTGGAAGCTGGGAAATTCAAGGTCGGGGACGCATACCAGGTGAGGTTCTTCTTGCTGCATCATCCCACAGAAGAAGGCAGAGGGGCATGAGGGAGAAAGGAAGGGGACCAAACTCATCCTTTTATAAAAAGCACACTTTTGTGATAACTAACCAACTCTCATGATAATAACATTAATCCATTTATGAAAGAAGAGCCTCCATAACCTAATAACTTAAATGTCCCACCTTTCAGTATGGTTGCATTGAGAATTACGTTTCCAACAGATAAACTTTGAGGTGTATTTTCAAACCATAACATATATGAGAAAAAGAGAGAGCTGAGTTTGAGTTGGCACATAAAAGCAAAATGTACCTCAAATCCTTTACTGAACTTAAAGATATGATAGGAAGGCAGATAGAAAGCATCTAATCCAACAGTACTATTTATTAAAACCTTTTATAAAGTACATGAGAACGCAAAACGTTAGAATGCTATATGGATAAATAAGTAGATTTAATGTAATCAAAATGTGCCCAGTCTTGTGCTAGACATTTTGATGAAGGATAATGAAATCAAGACAGCTTATATGTTGCCGGTTGGGAGACTAACTGCCTCACATAAAGCAGTAAATTTACAATGCAAAATTAGAGCAAGTGCTAGATTGAAAGGTTTAGCCTCTAAGTGCTTCTTGGAGTTCAAAGAAGACAAAGATCAATATTGACTAGAAGGATAAAAAAATTTTGTGATGAGCAATAGATTTGAACTGATCTTTGAAGGAGAGGGAGGATTCAGAAAGGTGATTTTACAGTATAGTTTCAGGGATGAAGAGGTTGCTTGTAACACAAATATTTCCAAATCCAAGAGCAGCCTGAGGTCACCCATTCTTTCCAAGGAAGGACAGGGGTGCACTCAATACAATAAAATTTCTGGGTCCAGGATTCTTTTCATAGTTCTAAGCATTTCCTGAGTGGTGATGATGTTTAGATGATCTTGTGGGCTTCCTGTCATCTTTTAATTTAAACTTTTTATCCTCTAACTTTATTTGCTCTGAATGCCCTCTGGCTGCCAGCTTTTCAGACCAACTTTCTCACCTCCTGCCATCATCTTTATGACTTCTTTCTTTCCTCAACTTCATTCCGTTTCCATCTTGATATCAGTTTCAGTCCATGCATAAGCTTGATCTTCAGTGCTTCGCTCCCCAAACCCAATGCCTTGGAAGCTAACCTGCATATTTTTCCTGAAAGTTTAGGTATCATAAAGGTGAGAGAAAACACCAAGAAGGAGAAACTTAAAACTAGACATCAGAAATCAGTATGGCTAGAATTAATGCACATCTCATTCTCCATCCTCTCCTCAGGAATCTTTTATTAGTTTCTGGCTCTGTGAGCCCTAGGCTGTGAACTACTCTTTGTCACACTACCTGAAGTCAGGCTACCTAGTTTTGTAGCTCAAGGTCTTTACTTTTGAGTTGTGAGAACTTGAGCATATTTTCTTTTATCTGTAAAATGGAGACAATAATACACACCACAAGAAATTGTGTTAAATATTAAATGAGTTCATATTTGTAAAACACTTAAGTGCCTTGGACATTTTCAAAAGTACCAGAAGACTATTAATTGTTGAAATTATTATTCTCATCAAATTTCTGAGCCCTAATATATTTTTAAAAGAAATAAAGAGGAACAGAAAGTCAGTTATTTTCATATTCAGAGAAAATTTTTCCCCTCCATTTCAACCTCTCCCAGTCAGGAGATACCTGTCCTTCCCTTTCACAACCCTTCATAATATCTATTAAATAACTTTTCTCTTTTTTTTTAAAGGAGGTTTATTCCTGAAAGAAAAGCAACTATCTTCCTTAATTGTCTTTCTCCCCATCAGAGTTGCACAGAGTCATAAAATCAGAAAATAAGAGATCCAAAATGATCCTTTGGGATCTGTAGAGGCTGGCTACCTCATTTTACAGATGAGGAAACTGAGGTCCTGAAAGGTGAATGAAATTTCCTGAGATCTTCCAAATAATTAATAGCAAAGACAGAACTAAAAATCTGAATTCTTCCTCCTTCTTACAGACAAATATCTCTTTCTGGCAATGTATTTTTGCTATACTCTTTTCTCTGGTGAAAATACCTCCAGTTGTTTTGAAATGAGAGCAGGCTATATTCAGATCAAGTGTACAACATATTGAATTAATGTTTTAAGCGTTTTGGAAGATCACTAACCAAGACTGTTGCAATGTTCACCTCAGTTTGGCTAAATTTAGATAGGTTTCTTTCTTACTGTAGATACCTGACATCACTTTTTCCTTAAAACATTTAATTCAGAAAAAATGGTCATTGTAAATTCTGTCTTTAAACAAAGAAGATAGTTTCCCTAGCTCCAAGTCTTGGTGGGAGGGAAAAAAGAAACAATTAGCAAACACAGATGACCTGATTGCCTTGACCACTAATCTCCAGTAATTTTCCACTAGCTCACTCCAGTGCTACAAAAACGGTCCTGCTTGGTCATGGTGGATGATTTTTAAGAAGTGTTGTTGTATCCTATTTGCTAGAATCTTGCTGAGAATTTTTGCATCTATGTTCATCAGGGATACTGTCCTGTAGTCCTCTTTCTTTGTTGGATCTTTATCCATTTGGGGTGTCAGTGTGATGTTAGCTTCAAAAATGATTTGGGGAAAGTTTCATCTTTCTTAATTACCTGGAATACTCTCAATAGGATTGGTGTTGGCTCCTCCTTGTATGTTTTGTAGAATTCCGCTGGAAAGCCATCTGGTTCAGGGCTTTTTTTTTTTTTTTTTTTGAAGCTAATTTTCTTATGATGGAGTCAATTTCCCGAGTTGTTATCTGTCTATTTAGGATATCAATGTCTTCTTTTTTCGACTTTGGGAGATTGTGTGATGTCAGAAAGATTGTGTGATGTCAGAAGGTTCTCCATTTCATTATGGTTTTCAAGTTTGTTTCCATACAGTTATGCATAGTGATCTCTGATAATCTTTTGTATTTCTTTAGGGTCAGCTGTGAATAGACACTTCTCAAAATAAAACATACAAGCAGTCAACAGATATATGAAAAAAATGCTCAGCTTCACTAGTCATCAAAGAAATGTGAATTAAAACCACACTGAGATATGACATAATTCAGTCAGAATGGTCATCACCAATAACTCAAAAAACAACTGATGCTGAAGAGAATGTGGAGAAAAGGGAATGCTGCTACACTGCTGGTGGAAGTGTACAACCTCTTTGTAAAATAGTGTGGTATGATCTAAAAATCAACTTTCCATATGACCCAGCAATACCCCTTCTGGAAATATACCAGGAGGAACTCAAATCATTCTATAAAAAAGACACCTGCACATGCATGTTAATTGCAGCATTATTCACAAGACCAAAACATGGAACCAACCACACTGCCCATTGAAAGTGGACTGGGTTTTTTAAAATAGTACATATATAAGATAGAATATAATGCAGCCATAAAGAAGGACAAAATTATGGACTTTGCAGTAATTTGGATGGATTTAGAGTCTATAATACTCAGTGATATATCATAGAAACAAAGAACCGAGTACTGCATGTTCTCCCTCATAGGTGGACCCTGAACACCTATCATAATACTACAATAAAGGGATTGGCAGTAGGGGGGTACCGCCGGGGCCAGGGTGGACACATAGCATCAATAAGGTTACCTGATCTTAATCCAGGCAAAGTGAGGTCCAACGGGAGGCCCAAAACTAGACCTCTACCTAAACCACTTGTGTACACCATCCTGACTTGTACCCCACAACTTTAAAATAAAATAAAATTTTAAAATATTAAAATTTAAAAAAAAGATAGGGATTGGTAGTAGCAGGACATTGCCAGAGGAGGGGGGAGCTCATGACATTAATAAGGGTAACTGGTTTCAAACCAGGTGAAGTAGAGACCAAAGGGAGGTCCAAAATTTACCTGTATGATTATCACTTATGTACCTAGTCCTGAATAGTACTCCACATTTTTAAAATAAAATAAAATAAATAATGGTCTTGCCTTTTGTTTTAGCCGAGTTGAGTTAAGTCCCATACTGAAGTCTCTCTTATCTACTGCAGTAGCCTGAATAAAACCTGTATTGCCATTTTTAACAAGTGTCTGGTGAAATAATAATTTGACACCACACAGTCCAGGACAAAAGAGTTGCTTCTGCCAAGCTTCCCCTTTCATTTGGGAAAGTACATGCAAGTTTACTGGAAGCAGTCCAAATATTGCCAATTCATTTGCATTTAAATTGCCCAAATGGCATTTGGCAAGAGCTATTTGATGTCCAAGGAGGTTTTGGAGGCTTTTAAACTTCAAAACAGAAGGTCAGAATTGATCAGCAGGAAAAGAACCTCAGTTGCTAAGTGGTGGGGGTGAGTTCCATGCTTCCAACCTGGGGAGGTAGTTTCAGCTTGAAGCCTGGGGGAAGCGAATCACACAAGCTCACATCAGGAAGGATGACCAGAACTGGGGTGGATGGGGTTCCTATTTGAGTTCTATTTTGTAGAATGCTGTGATGTTCTGTTCCTTTCCATTATTTGCCGGGAAAAGAGTAGGAAACAAAGGATCTGGCATGGATCCTCTAACTTTCCTTTTTTTAGAAATGTGTGCATCTAAACTTCTTCATCTTTACCAAACTGAAACACATCACTAATATGCTTAAAAATTAGCATGCTTACTAGTTAAGTTTTTCTTGTAAAATATGGATAGTAAATATTCTTATAAAGTTGACATACAGAATAATAATAATAATAATAACAATAATAATAATAATAATAATGTGAAGATGATTAATTGAGTATTTTCTATATTCCAGGCACTTGTTATCATTTTTGAAGACCACAAAGTCTAAGACAATATTGCTTTTTACCAACTTCCTTTTATGTCTGCAAAAATCTTATGAGATATGTTTTATTATTCTCATTTACAAAAACAGAAATAAAAACCAAGGTACAGAAAGACTAAATAACTTGTCAAAAGTCCCACAGCTTGCAATAACAGAAGCAGTATACAAACAGACACATTAGTTTCAGAGAGATAATTTATGTACAAAAATAGCTATTTTATCTATACAAGATACTCAAGAAATTGGAATATCATTATCATTAAAAAACAATTACAGCTGAGCCCTTATCAGTACTGACATTCCACATCTAACTCTATCTTTCTCTTCTAACTTCTCAACTAGCCTTTGGTTATGCTAACTCTCCTGTTATAATTCCAGTGTAACTACCCCAACCAAACCCTAGATCTTAGTAAGATTTTTATTTTCTTTTTTTTTTAATTTTTATTATAAAGATGTGGGGTACATTTCAGGGTTAGGTATATAAACATTGATTATGCAGGTACCCTTGTTGATGAGGTATGCCCCTCCTTCCCCTAGCAGTTTCCCTCAACTGCCAATCCCACGCCCCCAACAGTTTCCCACTACTGCCAATCGCTTTCTTATAGCATTATAATTGCTAAAGATTTGTTTATGAGTGAGAACATATGGAACTCTGTTCTTTGTTTCTGTGATAAATCACGGAGTATGATTGACTCCAAATCCATTCAAGTTGCTGCAAAGTCCATATATTTGTCCTTCTTTATGGCTGCATAATATTTCATCATGTATATGCACCACATTTTTTTATCCAGACCAGCTTCGATGGGCAACATGGTTGGTTCCATGTTTTTGATATTAGAGCTGCAACAAACATACATGTGCGGGTATCTTTGTCATAGAATAATTTGAGTTACTCAGGGTATAGTCCCAAAAGGGAATTGCTGGGCCATATGGAAGGTCAATTTCTAGTTCTTTCAGGAATCGCCACACTAGCTTCCAAAAAGGTTGTACCAGTTTGCATTCCCACCAGCAGTGTAGAAGCTTTCCTTTTTCTCCACATCCTCACCAGCATTTGTTGTTCTTTTATTAATAATGGCCATTCTTGCTAGGGTTAGGTGGTATCTCAATGTGGTTTTGATTTGCATTTCTCTGATGATAAGTGAGGTTGAGCACTTTTTCATGTGTCTGTTGGCTGCCTGTATATCTTTTTTTGAGACGTGTCTATTCATGTCTTTTGCCCACTTCTTAAAGGGGCTGTTTATTTTTTTCCTGTCAGTGCACATCCGTTCCTTCTAGATCCTAGTTAGGCCTTTGTCGGATAAACAGTTGGCAAATATATTTCCCCATTCTATGGGCTGTCTCCCTGCACTCTTGATGGATTATTTTGCTTTGCAGAAGCTCGTTAATTTGATGAGGTCCCCCTTGTCTATTTTATTTCTTAAGATATTGGCCTTTAGGGTTCTGGATAGGAATTTGTTCCCAGTTCCAATTTCCATAAGGGTGTCTCCCGTGCTTTCTAAGATTTTTATTGTTTGAGGTTTTATGTTTAGGTCTTTGATCCACTGAGAGTTAATTTTTGTGTATGGTGACAGGTAGGGGTCCTGTTTCAATCTTCTGCATTTGGTCAGCCAATTTTTCCAGCACCATTTACTGAATAGGTTCTCCTCTCCCCAGTGGTTGTTGTTGGAGGCTTTGTCAAAGATGAGTTGGTTGAAGAATTAAGGCTTTGCTTCCAGAATCACTATCATGTTCCATTGGTCTATGTGGCTGTTCTTGTACCAATACCAGGCTGTTTTGATTACTGCAGCCTTATAGTAAAATTTGAAGTCTGGAAGTTTGATACTTCCTGCTTTGTTTCTTTTGAAAGGATTGTTTTGGCTATTCATGGTTGTTTATGTTTCCATATGAATTTCTGTATTGTCATTTCCCGGTGTGAGAAGAAC